>PVJS01034844.1:0-21337 GCA_004027185.1 Glis glis
ACAGAAACCCCACACTGCCCACAGAGACCTCCTGCTCCCCACAGAGACTCCCCACTGCCCACAGAGACCTCCCACTACCCACAGAGACCTCCCACTACCCACAGAGACCTCCAGCTACCCACAGAGACCTCCAGCTACCCACAGAGACCTCCAGCTACCCACAGAGACCCCCCACTGCCCACAGAGACCTCCTGCTCCCCCAGAGACCTCCTGCTCCCTACAGAAACCCCACACTGCCCACAGAGACCTCCTGCTCCCCACAGAGACCTCCCACTGCCCATAGAGACCTCCCACCTCCACAGAGACCTCCCGCTCCCCACAGAGACCTCCCGCTCCTCACAGAGACCTCCCGCTCCCCACAGAGACCTGGGATGTTACCACCCTTGCTTCTCACACTGGACACCTCATCCTGGTCATCTCTCTTTTCTCTCTCGTGCCTCCAACTCCGCAACTCATTTCTCCTATTATGATGCACGGATTTACTGGCTTCCGCCTGACATCTTGAGCTGCTCGGGGATCCAGGTCTTTCTTGACTGTCTGGTCTTACATCATCTGAGTGGAGTGGTCCCACGTGTGCTTGGCAGCTTTCTTTCGCTGGTTACTTGCCTGAGTCTCATCCTCACATTTTCAACAGGACCGTCTAATTGTGTTTCCCGGTTTTCTTTGCTCTCACCATCCTTTCTCTTTTCAACTTTCTCTGCTTTTTCTTTTCTAATTGGTGGCTTCTTATTTCCTTGGCCGGTGACACTCTGAGACTTGTTAGATCTCTTTGTCTTGCGTTTTCCTGCTTTTTTAATTTTGGGGGGACCTGAGCTGTGCCTCCGGGGCCTCCAGAGCGGGCGGGTCGGGGGACGCAGCGGCGGCGGCTTCTCGGTCCAGGGGTTCACCTTGGGCGGCGGCGGCCCGGCTCTGAGATCATGTTAAGACTGCCCCGGACCGCCAGCCGCGCGCCCACAGCCGGTAACTGCTCCCGCGGAGGCGCGGCGGGCGGGGCGTCCAGGACAGTCTTAACATGATCTCAGAGCCGGGGGGCGCACGCCTGTAATCCCAGTACTCGGGAGGCTGAGACAGGAGGATCGCAGGTTCAAGGACAGCCTCAACAAGTAGTGAGACTCTCAGCAACCTAGCAAGACCTTGTTTCAAAATAAAAATAAGCCGGACGTGGTGGCGCACGCTTGTCATCCCAGTACTTGGGAGGCTGAGACCGGAGGATCACAGGTTCGCGGCCAGCCTCACCTACTTAGTGAGGCCCTCTGCAACTTAGTGAGACCCTGTTTCAAAATAAGAAATAAAAATAGGTCTGTGGGTATAGCTCGGAGGTAGAATGTCCCTGGGTTCAATCCCCAGTACCACAAAATAAATAAATAAACAAACAAACAAACAAACAAACACCACCAGCCCTATTTTTTTTATTTTTATGCCGTACTCATTTATTTATTTTGGTGCTGGGGATTGAACCCAGGAGTACTCTACCTCTGAGCTACATCCTCAGACCCCCACTTTTTTTTTAAACAGTGTCTCACTAGGTCCTGAGAGTCTCGCTAAATGGCTGAGGCTGTCCTCGAACCCGCAACCCTCCTGTCTCAGCCTCCTAAACACTGAGATTACAGGCGCGTGCCACCACGCTCTGCTAAGAGCAAGGGACTCTGACAAGGCACCACCAGAATTCCTAGAAAACAGCTGACGCACGGTCCGATCCCATCGACAGTCACTTCCCCTCACATCTGTTATTGAGACACAGGTCTCTGCTAAGTGCGGTGGAGGCCACAGGACAGGCAGGGGTGATGTCAGCGCCTGCGGCCGGAAGCCAGTCTCCCCCGAAGCGCACCTCACCTGCGCCTCGGTCTGTTTGGGGCGGCGGGCTTTGCCCACCTCGTGGGTCGGTGCGGCTTCCCGAGCCGTCCACCGAGAAGAGCCAGTGTCGGATGGCCAGATACTCAGGCTAGTCCCGCTCTGGACGGATGCCTCGCGGGCGCTGACGTCCCTGAGCGTCCTAACGACACCTGGCCTTGAGGTCCTCAGGAAAGCCCCTCGTTCAGATGAGAAGCCGGGAGGCTCGCGTCCCGCACCTGGCCCCTGCGCGCCTCGGCCCACCTGTGCGCCCGGGAGCTGCGCCCTGGGGCCTCGCGCCTGGAAGCCCCAGGCCAGGAGCAAGGGGACTGTCCCCACCTCCCGTCCCACCCCAGGGGCGCACCCCCCCCCCCCTGAGCGCACAAGCTGGAGCGAGGATGGGCCCGGAGCACCACGAGCTGGAGCGAGGATGGACCCGGAGCACCGGCCGCCGACTGCGCCTGCGGGCCACCTCAAGGGCTGGAGACGCCCGGGGCTTTCGCACCTGCCGGGGCTCTCCAGAACCCAGGCCAGTTCCATCGCTCAACTTGAACGTCACTGCCAATTACCATGCGGAGCCCTCCAACAAATCCTGCTTGAGCGGCAACGGCTGCCAGAGACACGGAACAATCTGGTATATCTGTCGATTGCAATTAGAAATATCAAGGAATTTGTACATTTCTTCTTTTTAAATATTTTAATGAATTTATTTTAATTTTATGTACCTCCATTGGTGCGTTGTAATTATACATCATCATAAGATTCAAAGCGATACAAGCATACATGCGCGCATCACTTGGTGTGTTTTGGGAAATAGTTATCTTTGTAACAGCATGCATAAACATTCAGCGTTGAAATCGCCTTTGTTCATTCACCTGACAATTTTTCCTCAAAAACCACTTAACAAAGAAAATGTGACCAAAATTAAATTTTCTTAAATCAAGGGCATGGCTGCTCATTTTACCATTTTCTCCTTTTCTGTGTGTGCTTGAAAATTTTGCAATCCAGAGGAAAAAAAGGAAAGAGGATCCTCCCCCCACAGATGGGATTTAAAGTGAAAGCTGACCAGAGAAATCAAGATGCAAACAAGTATCTCTTGAGAATGGAGTTGTGAGACGTACTTGAACGTGGGGCACAAGAGTATTATAAAAAAAATAACATCTTTGGCCAGCAGGAGTTATTTATTTCAGGAAGGAGGGGAATGTCCCTCACACACACACACAGAGTACTTAATAGAGCCAGGCACAGTGGCGCATGCCTGTAATCCCAGTACTTGGGAGGCTGAGACAGGAGGATGGCAGGTTAGAGACCAGCCTCAGAACTTAGTGAGATTCTCAGCAACTCAGGGAGACCCTGTTTCCAAATAAAAAATAAAATGGGGCTGGAGGTGTAGCTCAGAGGTAGAATGCTCCTGAGTTCAATCCCCAGTACCAAAATAATAATAATAATAATAATAAATAAAATAAATAAGTAAACATATATGTGTTTATGTGTATGTGTGTCTGGTCAATATTACTAACATCAGTCATTTTTTCTGTGAAATAATAAATTTCAATATTGATAGCCAGGCGTGGTGGTGCATGCCTGTAATTCCAGTACTTGGGAGGGTGAGACAGAAGGATGGCAGGTTCGAGGCCAGGTAATTTAGCGAGACCCCATTTCAAAATAAAAAATATATAGGGCCGGGGATGTGGCTCAATGGTAAAATTCCCCCCGGGCTCAATCTTCAGTGCCCCCCCTACACACACACACGACAGATATAGAAAGATGATAGATTGATGACAGATTATAGAAAGATGAATGGATGGATGAGATAGATGATAGATGATGGATGGATGGATGGATGGATGGATGGATGCTGTTCACACCGAGGCTGGGAAGGATGGAGCCAGAAGTTGGCGCCCTCTAGAGGAGCACAGAGGGACAGCGCTCCCGGGCGGGGCCCGCGAGGCGGAGGACGCTGGGCTGCAGGATGCGGGCCTCCACCCCGTCCAGCCTCCCCCGCAGCGCCCGAGTCCCCGCGCGTCCTCTGCCCGGCTCTGCTCGCGCCGCCGGGCCTCGAGGCGTCCTCCTGTCGCGCTCCACCGGGCCTGGCGCGTCCCCCGCCCGGGCCCTGCTCCAGCGTGGTCAGCTGCGGGCTCCAGGGCGGGGCTCCGGCGTCTCCGGGTCCCGGGCACAGAGGCGAGGCGCAGCTCTGCCCCCTGCCGGTGAGAGCCGGCTCGGCCCTGGTGGGACCCAGAGTCCTGATCAGACTGGATCTCCAGTGTTTGCAAAAGTGAGGCGTGCTGGGTACCCTGTGGGCTTTCATTGGGAGGCACCAAAAAAAAAAAAAAAGCCTTTTCCATGAACAGTTTAATTGGCGTATTAATCATCAGATACTCTTGTTCTCTTTCCTTAAATGCAGTTTTCTATATTAAAAAGGTCTTTGAAGCCAGGCCTGGTGGCACACGCCTATAATCCCAGTACTTGGGAGGCTGAGGCCGGAGGATCACAGGTTCAAGGCCAGCCTCGGCAATGTAGCGAGACTCTCAGCAACCTAGAGAGGCCCTGTTTAAAAACAAAAAATAAAATAGGTCTTGAAGGAAACACATCAGGCTGGCCCCAATTTGTTAGTTATAGCTGACAGCATTTTGTAAAGTTTCCACTTACTAGAAAACTTTAAGATGCCTGGTTCCACATACCAGGAGCAGAGCGAGAAATCCCAAAAGCTAGATAAGAGTGAAAAAAAAAAAGAAAAAAGAGAAAAAAACGCCTGGTCGTAAAGATAAACGTCAGTATATCCTACACAGTCAGCTCAGCAACCCAAGCAAATCAGCATTCTCCCCGGACTGCATACTTTAGGATACCCAATCAGTTCAAAGGTCGCTTGCTTTGCACGGGCTCTAACTGAGTGAAATATATATAAGCCCAGGCTTGTCTTTGTTCGGGGCGCAGACTCCATTTTGGCTACGGGGTCTGTATGCCCGGCCGGCCGTATTAATTATTTTTTTTACTAAAAGGTCTTCAATAAAGTTTTTTTTTTGTAATTCTCCACTCTGGCTGGTGGTCTCCAATTATTCCCAATCCTCGGACCTAACAGTCTGGAGTGTAGCTCGGAGGTGGAATGCCTCTGGGTTCAGTTCCCAGTATGCGAAGCTATATGTAATGGTATAATAAATGGTCACCTCAACATGGGTTCATTTTGTGATAAACTTAGCAACTTCAGATTTTATCCCCCTTCTGTGTTGAGCAAGACTGCTAAATAAGCCTTGTAATTTTTTACACTCCTAAGTATTTCCTGTTTATTGTTTAAATATATTTAGGGGCTAGGGGTGTGGCTCAGAGGTAGAGCGCTTGCTAGCCTGCAAGAGTTCCTGGGTTCAGTGGGGAAGCAAGGAGATTGAGTACACACACACACACACACACACACACACACACACACACACACTTAAACTTTTCTTTTAAAATTTAAAAACAAGCCAAGCATGGTGGCACATGCCTGTAATCCCAGTACTTGGGAGGCTGAGACAGGAGGATCACAGGTTCCAGGACAGCCTCAGCAAGTAGTGAGACTCTCATCAACCTAGCAAGACTCTGTTTCAAAATAAAAATAAAATAGGGCTGAGGGTGTAACTTGGAGGTAGAATGCCACTGGATTCAATCCCTAGTACCACAAAAAAAAAGAAAGAAATTCTTGAAGAATAACTATGCATGTTCTAATAGAGAAAAAGTTAAAAGTGGTCTATACATATATTCATTTAACACCATTTGTTGAAAGCCCGCTGTGTGACAGACACCAATGGATGCTGGCATAAGAACAAGGAATAAAAGAGAGAAAAATTGCCACACTAGTGCGGTCCATTGTTAACAAACAATGGGACACTTAAGGACACGTAATAAAAGGGACTCTTAACAACAAGCCTGGGCAGAGTTGGCGAGGCCCTCCGCGACGACTGACAGTAGCAGCTGTTATCCAGGCTTGACGTGAGGGGAGGGGATAGTGCCAGAAGTTGGCTGTGGCCTTAAGACGAGGGCCAGTGTGATGGCCGCCTCCTGGCTGGGCAGAGAGAGTCAAAGGAATACTCCCCAAGCTCACCTGAGTTCACCCCCTAATGTCTAGTGCCCTAGTGAGCTGTCATCCACATATCCTCCTCCACAGCTCCTTGCTAATTTTCCGATTATATTCTTTCCTAGCCCTGGATTATCGGTCAACTCACTGAGCCATTTGTCATGAGTCATTCTGACTCTAAACTCAGGACTCGTCTCCGTCTACACAAAGTGGACATGTAAACACACCTCGCCAGCTCCGCCTGCCGGGGAGATTTCTCTGTGCACAGCCTCTCGGGGCCTCTGAGTGGGGTGTGTGTATGTTTATACATACATTTAGTCATTCACTGCCAGCTGATGCACCATACCTTGTAATCTTATCTATAAACCAGGAAGATACCTTCGTTCCCCACTGCCAAATGTTTAGCGTAGACTCCCATTGGGTTACAGGGTGTGCAGAGGCCACGCATTAGGACATTAGGAATAAATGCAGCTGTGAGCCCAGGGCTTAGGAGGCTGAGACAGAAGGATCGCAGGTTTGAGGACAGCCTCAGCAATTTAGGGAGAGCCTTTTTCAAAATAAAAAATAAGAAGGACTGACGGTATAGCTCAGAGGTAGAATGCCCCTGGGTTCAACCGGGAAGGAAGGAAGTGAGGAGGGAGGGAGGGAAGGAGGGAGGGAGGGAGGAAGGAAGGAGAAAACATCAACAACACAAAGGAATAAGTGTTATGTGAGTTTATTTGTGTCTTTGCATTCTATTTTTTCTTGTCTAATATTTCCCACTCCATTTAACAAACAGCTTTGTGTATATTAAGTGTTTTGATTCAGTTAAAAAGATTACAGAAGTTCATGATGGGGCCAGGCGTGGTGGTACACACCTGTAATCTCAGTATTTGAGAGGTTGAGACAGGAGGACTGCAGGTTTGAGGACAGCCTCAGCAATGTAGTGAGACTCAGCAACCTAGCAAGACCCTGTTTCAAAACAAAAAATAAAAATGGCCTGGATTGTAGCTTAGAGGTTGAATGCCCCTGGTTCAATCCCCAGTAACACACACACACACACACACACACACACACACACACACACACACAGTTCATAATGGGTATTGTGAGTCACATAATCACTCCATGTTCATGAGTTTAGGCGGGTATGGTGGTGCATGCCTGTAATCCCAGTACTTGGGAGGCTGAGACAAGAGGTTCACAGGTTTGAGGACAGCCTCAGCAACTTAACAAGACCCTCAGCAATTTTGCGAGAACTTGTTTCAAAATAAATAAATAAACAAACAAATAAAAAGGGCTGTGGGTGTAGCTCAGAGGTAGAATCCCCCTAGGTTCAATCCCCAGAACAAAATAAATAAATAAATAAAAGGACTTTAGTCTCTTTCCAGAATCAATAGCAAACCAGAAGTTACTTTTCCAGTAGAGGATAGTTACCATGAGGTGAAGGCACATCTTACTCCAAAGCCCAGGGATCTGAGCTATAGACAGTCTTCAAATCTATGAACATGGTATGTTTTTCCACTTATCTAGGTCTTCTTTTTTATTAGCATTATATTTCAATATATTTGTATGTTATAGCTAAATATACATTTGGGGGGTATTTGCTTTTATAGTGCTGCAGATCCAGCCAGAGCCTCGGCACGTGCCAGACCAGCACTCGACCACTGAGCCACACCCCAGCCAGCATTGACAGTCTGGAAGGCAGTGAGGAGAGCGGGTGCCCTTACTCTGGTTTTCTGGCAGAATTTATGTCAAATTCATGTTATTTCGTCTTTAAATGTTTCATAGAATTCACTAGTGAATACATCTACACCTGGAAATTTCCTTTTTCAGTATGCTTTTAACTACAAATTTAATTTGTTTAATATAAAACTACTTATATTATCTATTTCATCTTGGACAAATGTTATTAGTTTGTGATTTTCAAAGAATGGGACCATTTTCTCTAAATTGTTTGGATTTTTGCACATAGGCTTGTTCATATTATCCCCTTATTCTGTGGACTCCATAGTTAGAACCCCCCTTTACTCTGATGTTGGTAATTTGCACCTTACATTTATCACAAAATCTCACTAGATGTTTATCTATTTTATTTATCTTTCTTTTTGATCCACAACTTTTGGGCCAACTTTCTGTTTCTTTTTATGTTTTCAATTTTCTTCATTCCTGCTCTGGTTTTTTTTCCCATTCTTCTAGCTTTCAGTTGTCTGTTTCCTTCTGGTGGAAGCTTAGATTGTTCATTTGAGACTTTCCCTGTTGTAATATAAACATTTGATGCTCTAAATTTCTCTATAAATACTGCTCTAGCTGCATCCAACAGATGTTTGTTGTATTTTTATTATAGGTGTGTGTGTGTGTGTGTGTGTGTACGTTACTGGGGATTGAACACAGGGACGTTCTACTTCTGAGCTATACCTCCAGCCCCCCCTTTTTATAAGCAAGGTCTCACTACGTTGCTGAGAGTCTCATTTAGTTGCTGAGGCTGGCCTCAAATCTGCAATCTTCCTGTCTCAGCCTCCCAAGTACTGGGATTAAAGACATGTGCAACTGTACCTGGTTCATTCAGATTTTTAAAAATTTTTTATCTATTTTATTTATATTATTATTATTGTTGTTGTTGTTTTGTGGTACTGGTACCTCCAAGCTACACCCCCAGCCCATATTTTTTTTTAATTCTGAAACAGGGTCTCAGTAGGTTGCTGAGGGTCTTGCTAAGTTGCTGAGGCTGGCCTTGAACCTGCGATCCTCCTGTCTCAGCCTCCCAAGTACTAGGATTACAGACGTGCACCGCCACACCTGGCTCATTCAGATCTATTATAGGCTTCCTCTTTGACCACTGGAATATTGAAAATAGGACTATTGAATTCCAAAGTGTTGAGGTTTTCCTGCTATCTCTGTTGTTGATAAGCCTGCTCTGCCTGCAAAGGCCTGGGAGCCAGCCTACAGCAGAAAGCTTTGAGCAATGCCTGCGACTGAACCCAGGGGCATTCTAAGCTACATCCCCAGCCTTTTTTTATTTTTTATCTCTATTTATTTTTGTGTGTGTGGTACTGGGGATTGAACCCAGGGCCATTCTACCTCTAAGCTACACCTCCAGCCCTATTTTATTTTTATTTTTAAACATGATCTTGCTAGATTGATGAGAGTCTTGCTACTTGCTAAGGCTGTCCTTGAACCTGCAATCCTCCTGTCTCAGCCTCCCAAGTACTGGGATTATAGGCGTGCGCTGCCAAGCCTGGCTCCTTTTTTATTTTGAAACAAGGTCTCACTAGGTTGCTGAGGGCCTCCGTAAATTGCTAAGGCTGGCCTCGAACCTTTATCCTCCTGTCTCAGCCTCCCAAGTACTGGTATTTACAGGCATGCACCACCATGCCTGGTTTAGTGATGCCGTTTAGCCTTACCCTAGTCAAACACCAACAGAAAAGCCGCACCACTTCCTACCCTAGCGGAATCTAGAATGGTACTCTGAATTCCCTTGGCTGGGCTGAGCGAGGGGCCCCTGCCCCATCTCCCTGGCAGAAGCAGGGAGCAGGGTCTGACTGCGCAGGGTGGTGGCAGAGAAGCTGAATTCCCTGCCAGGGTAGCACCCGTGGGGTCTAGTGGTGACCAGGCTTCACTCCCACCCAGGACGGAGCTAACTACACCCAGGCTGCTCCCCGCAGGCCTCTGGCGTCAAGGCTCCTCCCCCGCTCCAAATCTCGGAGGCAGAAGGGAATGGAGTAAGGAGTGGGGACACTGCTGCTCCCCTTCCCTGATGCCATCGATGCCCAGGCAGGAGCTGACCCTCTTCCTGTACCTGTAGCAACCAAGTGGTGTCCGCCCGCCTTCTGCCCGCCTGGAGCCAGGCAGGAGCTGACCGGATAGCCATTCTCAGAGTCACTAAGGCGTGTGACTCAGTGTCCCACTTAGGCCAAGAAGGTGACTGTGGGGTGAGGAAGGGCTTGAACTTTGACCCCACCCATCCGCAAGCAGGAAGCCTGAGTCAGTGCCCATTCTTTGCCAGGGCTGGAGAAGCCCAACAGGAAGCTGTACAAGCCCACTCACCTGCTTAAAGAAACAAACAGAATCTGTCTCCTAACACGCAAACTGTCGAGGACACGATAAAAAACTCTCTTGTCATCCAAGAACCAGGAAAATCACAAGAAAGAGAAAAGATCATCAGTAGACACCGTGGCAAGATAAATCAGATATTAAAATTATCTAACAAGGGTTTTCAGGTGATCATAAAAATGCTTCAGCAAGCAATTACAAATTTGGGGAATACAAAGAATTAAAAATCTTAAACTGGGCGTGGTGGCACATGCCTGTAATCCCAGTACTTGGGAGGCTGAGACAGGAGGATTGTGGATTCCAGGCCAGCCCCAGCAATTTAGCAAGGCTCTCAGCAGCTTAGCAAGACCCTGTTTCCAAATAAAAAATAAAATAGGGCTGGGGGTGTAGCCCGGAGGTAGAGGGCCCCTGGGTTCTACCTCCAGTACCACAAAAATAAAAAGTATAAAAAGAGACCAAGTGGAAATTAAGGAACTGAAAAATATAACACAGAAAATTTTTTTAAAAACTGCTGGATAGTCTATAGTATATACTTGGGAGATTGAGACCAGAGGATCTCAGGTTTGAGGCCAGTCTCAAAAACTTAGCAAGACCCTCAACAACTTAGTGAGACCCTGTTTCAAAATAACAAAAAGTGTTGGAGGTAGCTGGGCATGATGAAGCATGCCTGTGATCCCATTACTTGAGAGACTGAAACATGAGGATCGCAGGTTTGAAGCCAGACTCAGCAACATAGCAAGACTCTTGGTAACCTAGTGAGACCCTGTTTCAAAAAACAAAAAATAAGCCGGGCGTGGTGACGCACGCTTGTAATCCCAGTACTTGGGAGGCTGAGACTGGAGGATCCAGGTTCGTGGCCAGCCTCAGCTACTTAGTGAGGCCCTCCGCAACTTAGTGAGACCCTGTTTCAAAATAAAGAATAAAAATTAGGGCTGGGGGTGTAGCTTGGAGGTAGAATGTCCCTGAGTTCAATTCCCCCCCCAAAAAAAAAAAACGGAAAAAAATATAGCTGGGCTTGGTGGCACACTTGTAATCCCAGTACTTGGGAGGCTGAGACAGGAGGATCTGGTTCGCGGCCAGCCTCAGCTACTTAGGCCCTCCACAACTTAGTGAGACCCTGTTTCAAAAATAAAGAATAAAAAATAGGGCCAGGGGTGTAGCCTGGAGGTAGAATGGCCCTGGGTTCAATCCCCAGTACCGAAAAAAAAATGCACATACAGAAGCCAGCGTGGTGACACACACTTGTAATTTCAGTACTTGGGAGGCTGAGATAGGAGGATCACAGGTTCGCAGTCAGCCTCAGCTACTTAGTGAGGCCCTCTGCAATTTAGTGAGACCCTGTTTCAAAATAAAAGAATAAAATAGGGCTGGGGTATGTAGCTCAGAGGTAGAATGTTCCTGGGTCCCATCCCCATTACCACAAAAAAAGGCACATTACAGGAATGTGTGTCTGTTTAAAAATTATTCTGAAACATTCACACTGCTCTACCCTTGCTTTTTTCACTTGAAAATTATATTTCAGCAGCAGGACTGTGCTGCTGCTGCCACAGAACCATCAACTGACTCCGAGGAAATGACTCTCCCATAGCTCTCAGCGCGCTCTCTTCTTTTTTTTTTTTTTTTTTTTTTTTTTTTACGGTACCGGGGGTTGAACCCAGGGGCGTCTACCTCCGCGCTACGCCCCGGCCCTATTTTTTATACTTTATTTTGAAACCGTGTCTCAGAAAGTTGCAGAGGGCCTCACTAAGGAGAGAGAGACAGAGAGAGAGAAAGAGAGAGAGAGAGCGAGAGCTGAGGCTGGCCGCGAACCCGGATCCTTCGGTCTCTGCCTCCCAAAGTACTGGGATTACAAGAGTGCACCACCACGCCCAGCTGGCGCGCTCTCTTCTTAATGGGTTTATTCTTTTCAAAATCATGTGGATTAATTCCAGTGTGTCAAATAAATCTTTGGTTCTACAGTGACATGATTGACCATGAAGAACATCTCACAATTTTCCATCCAGTGACTTTTGAACACATTTAATGAGACTCCCTCCTCCTGCCAAGTCCTGCATTGAAAAGAGCCCAGGTACCAGACGTGGCAGTGCACACTTGCAATCTCAGTATGTGGGAGGCTGTGACAGGAGGATCACAGGTTCGAGGCCAGCCTTGGCAATTTAGTGAGACCCTCAGCAACTTAGTGAGACTCTGTTTCAAAATAAAAAGGGCTGGGAGTATAGCCCAGAGGTGAAATGTCCCTGGGTTCCATCCCTTGTACCAAAAAAAAAAAAAAAATCACAGGGTAAGTTGGGCATGGTGGTGCCCAACTGTAATCCCAGTATTTGGGAGCCTGAGACAGGAGGATTGCAGGTTCAAGGCCATCCTCAGCAATTTATCAAGACCCTGTGTCAAAAAATAAAATAGGGCTGGGGGTGTAGCTCAGTGGTAGAACACCCTGGTGTTCAATCCCCAACACCACAAGAGAAAAAGAAAGAGCAGGCAGCGTGCTCCAGGAATCCCTCTAGAGTGTGCCTCACCAGCTTCTCTACGAGGGATGGCAGCAAAGAAAACGCACAAGGAAGCAAAAAAGAGAAACTTTGGACTTTCTTACCATAGCAGAAGTGGCAACTTTCAAGCCATAGTTATGAAATAGGAGCCCCAAGACCCTAAGACTGAGTTTCCTTGGAGGCTGATTACTGTCCGGTGAAATTGTGTGACATGAAGCACTGTGAAATCTTCCATGAATGTTAGCTATCATATCATACCATATATCATATTATATTAACTTAGTTACTGAGGATTGAACCATGGGAGTTCTACCTCTAAGCTATACCCCCAGCCCTTTTTATTTTTTATTTTGAAACAGGGTCTCACTAAATTGCTGAGGTTGGTCTCGAATCTGCTACCTTCCTGTCTCAGCCTCCCAAGTACTTGGATTACAGGTGTGTACCACTGCACTGGGCTTATATTATTATTTTATTTTATTTATTTTTTATTTTATTTTATTATTTTATTTTATTTTATTTTATTTTATTTTATTTTATTGTGGTATTGGGGATTGAACCCAGAGGCATTCTACCTCCAAGCTATACCCCCAGCCCTATTTTTTATTCTTTATTTCAAAACAGGGTCTCACTAAGTTGCAGAGGGCCTCACTAAGTAGCTGAGGCTGGCCGCGAACCCAGATCCTCATGTCTCAGCCTCCCAAGAACTGGGATTACATGTGTGCACCACCATGCCCGGTTGATAGTATTATTTTAATCATTACTTTATGAAGCAGTTCTATTTGCAGAAATAAATTCTAGCTCATGGAATGTTTGGTGACTAGATGGCCTCATTCCTGAAGTTCAGAGTCCTGAAAACCCTATTAAAAGTCATAGGGTGAACCAGGCACGATGGCATATGCCTGTAATCCCAGTACATGGGAGGCTTAGACAGGAGGATCTCAGGTTTGAGGTCAGCCTCAGCAACTTAGCAAGACCCTCAGCAACCTAGTGAGACCCTGTAACTGAGAGGTAAAATACCCCTGGGTTCAAGCCCCAGTACCAAAAACAAAAGAGAGAGAGAGAGAGCTTTCTGAATTGGTTCTGGGGTTTCTGGAATTCATTCTCCAATCCAATTTAAAGGCAATAATTACTCTATTTCCATTGGTAAAGGAAGCACTGATACTCCACAGTGTGATGTGGCAATAAACATAAAACATCATCCCTTGATACTCCTAGTCAAATGCTAAGAAGCGCATCTCTGGGTGACTATGTACTGGGTACATTAGAAGTGTGTGTGTGTGTGTGAGAGAAAGAGAGAGAGACAGAGAGAGACAGAGAGACAGAGACAAAGACAGAGAGACAGACAGAGAAAGAGAGAGAGACCGACCAAGAATTGAACCCAGAAACTTTCTACCTCCAAGCTACACCCTCAGCCCTCTTTATTTTTTATTTTGAAACAGGGTCTTGCTAAGTTGCTGAAGCTGGCCTCCAACCTACAATCCTCCTGTCTCAGCCTCCCAAGTACTGGGATCACAGGTGTGCACCACCATGCCCAGCTATGTCCTTAATATTTACCTCAGCTTTCCCCGAAGGGACTGTGCATTTGGGGAAAAGGAGATGGTTAGACTTTGGGTGTGATTGGGCATTTCTCTGAGCACACACTCAGGCGCCCAACGCATCACTGGCGCCCAGGGGTGAAAGTAGAGGCTCATGGAGGTCAGTGGAGTTTTAGCTCAGGCCCATCTCATAGCGGGCACAGTGTGGTTATCTCCCCAGCTACAGGATGAACAGTTGGAATTAGCAAACTCAGCAATTGGCAGAACCCCTGTATTGGTTCCCTGGCCTGGAGTGTGGGCCACTCGAGCCGCCTCTATCTAGAGAAGTAGATCCCCGAAGCAAGGCGGCGCTCTCACAGGGAGCAGAGACCAGCGCCACACCCAGGACCTGGAGGGTGCGCTCCACATTCCCAGGCTATTTCCCCATTTGGCCCGTGAGGAAAACAGGTGTATGCTGGAGAATAAGAGTAAATAAGCAAAAACAGAGTCAGGTGTACCACCGACTGCAAATTCTACTCCATACGAGTCTCTGCCTGAGCATGTTAACACGTCCCGGAGCCTCCTGTGCACTTACCCAACCAGCAAATGCTTCTTTCTTGACACCTGTTAGTTTGGACCACCAGCAGCAGCACCCCTTCACTGTCCCGTCTCCAGCCCCCCCATAACTCAGTCTGCAGGGATCTTAACTGCCTTTCCCTTCCATAAGCTATCACGCTGGCCTAGCACACTGGCGACATCATGCTGATCAGAACCAGAGAGTAAGCAGCAGCAACTATTCATAAGACATTTGCGAGTCAGAGGGCAGGAAATAAATTCTACATTAATTCAAGTGCCTTCCAAGCTGGGCGTGGTGGCACACAACTTTAATCCCAGTACTTGGGAGGCTGAGACAGGAGGATAGCAGGTTTGCGGCCAGCCTCAGCAACGTAACAAGACTCTCAACAACCTAGCAAGACCCTGTTTCAAAACAAAAAATAAATAAATAAATAAAATGGGGCTGAGAGTGTAGCTCAGAGGTAGAATGTCCCTGGGTTCAATCCCCAGTACGGAAAAAAAAAGTACCTTCCACCTCTGAAATTTCTAGGTGTCCAGTTACATAGGGTATGTTGAGATATATTCCTTCTAAGGTGAAGGATAAGTTGTTTCATTTGGCCTATTGTACAACTAAAAGAAAGCCACATTTTGAGAACTTCTTTGGATTTTAGAAGCATTGTATCCCTCAATTAGGTATGTTACTCTGGTACATTCAATGAGTAACTAAAAAAGTTCCTGGTGTTTAGTTTTGTTCTGGTACTGGGTATCAGACCCAGGGGCATTCTACCTCCAAGCTATACTCCCAGCCCTATTTTATTTTTTATTTTGAAACAGGGTCTTGCTGGATTGCTGAGAGTCTTGCTCCGTTGCTGAGACTGGCCTCAAACCTGTGATCCCCATCTTAGCCTCCCAAGTACTGGGATTACAAGCGTGCACCATCATGCCTGTCTATGTTGCTGGTTTTAAGAGGGGGCTCAGACGAGAAGATTCTGCAGCAGGCCCAGGCCACTCTGCGTGCTGCTTTCCCTGGGCCACATGGCCCAGCAGATCCAATGGTCCGCAAAGCATGGGCAGCCTGTAAGCATGCTGTCTGGAACCGCTGTGGCCCCAACAGGTGAGCCACGGCGCAGACCCTGAGGATTCGGGAGCATGCCATCTTCTGCAAAGAAATACTCTGCTCCTGAGGGAAAGCTTTGGCTTGCTGCTGAGCGTCAGAGACCCAATACTTCATCATGTGCCACTAATTACCCTGTGACCTGAGCTGCCCAGCATGAACTGGGTGTCGTCTGACTCACCACGAGACTGAAAATTGAGCTTGTGCAACCGTACTGCATCATCAAACGGAAGTGGGGTATATGTGCCCCAACCTGAGCAGGCAACACAACAAAGTCCTCGTGCCTGCCGCTCACACCTGTGGCCTCCTGGGAGTTCCCCACAGACAGCTGACCGAGGAAGAGAAAACTTGGGACTGGTTTATAGAGGGTTTTGTGCAAAGTACAGACACCACATGGAAGGGACAGCTGCAGCATTTTGGCCATTTTCTGGGGCATCCCCAAAGGACAGTGTTGAAGGGAACTCCTCCCAGGGGACAGGTCTCTGAGCAGTGGACCTGGGAATTCCCTTTTCCTGGAAGGAGAAATGGTCAGATGTGAAATTCTATACTGATTCATGGGCTGTGGCCAAGGGTTTGGCTTGCCAAGAACCTGGGAGGAACACGATAGGAAGATGGGTGGCAAAGAGGGCTGGGGAATGAATAGGAATGTGGAAGGCCTGTCCAAACGGGCAGAAAGAGCGGGGATGTTTGTAACCCATGTGAATTCCCAGCAACCTGGGCAGAGGAGGCTTTTAATAGTTGAGTGAATGCTATGTGCTTCCTATAGATACCAGTCAGCCTCTTTCCCAGCTACCTGTCATTGCCCAGTGGGCTCATGAACAAAGGCATGGTAGCAGGGATGGGGGTTCGGCAGGGGCTCAGTAAGGAGAACGGAAGCTCTGGGGGGGTGAGGGGTCCTGACCATCTGCCTCGTCCCTATGCCCAGAGCCCTGTATAGTGCTGTTGCAGAGGTGCCCAATGAACAATAAATAATAAAACGAGCCCGATGTGGTGGTGCATGCCTGTAATGGGAGGCTGAGACTGGAGGATCTCAGGTTCAAGGCCAGCCCCAGTAACTTAGCGAGACCGCTTCAAAGTAAAAAGGACTGGGAATGTAGCTCAGAGGTAGCCCTGGTCTCAATCCCAACTACCAAAATAAATAAAACGAGTAAACACATGAACTACAAATTTTTAAAATGTACTACCAAAGGAAGAAACCATGGAGCCACTCTTGGTAGTTTTAATGACTCACTTATTTAAAAAATAGAGATGATCATGAACATTTGTGAAATTCAGGGTTTACAGTGAGGTGGCTTGGGAAATATACTTTTTACTATTTTTGGTGTTTTTTTGTTTGTTTTTGTGGTACTAGGGATCAAACCCAAGGGTATTCTATCTCTGAGCTACACCCCAGTCTTTTTTATTTTTTTATTTTGCAAAAGGGTCTCGCTGAGTTGCTGAAGCTAGCTTCAACCTGGCTTTGTCTTGTCTCAGCCCCCCAAGTTCTAGGATCACAGGCATACACCACCACGCCTGGCTTAATATTTGTTCTTTTTAAGATCTGAGTTTTTGTTTTATATTTTCACATCAGTTAAAAGGGAAATTAACTTAGAAAACACACCTGGTTTCTTTTTCTTTTTCTTTCTTTTTTTTTTTTTTTTGTGTGTGTGTAGTACTGCAAATTGAACCCAGGGCATTCTACATCTGAATTACACCCCTCACCCCTATTTTATTTTATTTTATTATTTTATTTTATTTTTGGTGCTGGGGATTGAGCCTAGGGGCATTCTACCTCCAAGCTATACCCCCAGCCCTATTTTATTTCTTAATTTTGAAATAGGGTCTCATTAAGTTGTGGACGGACTCACAAAGTCACCGAGGCTGGCCTGCGATCCTCCTATCTCAGTCTCCCAAGTGCTGCAATTACAGGCGTGCACCACCGCACTTGGCTCTGATTTTTGAAGTCTATTGGCTTCTTCAAAGAATGCTTTTAGATGATAGTTGAGATTTGGAACTTTTCTCAAGTTTAAAATATTTTAAAGGTCTTTGAAAATTAGACAACCTTCAAGTATCTGTTTTTTTTCGTACTGGGGATTGAACCCAGGGAAATTCTACCTCTGAGCTACGCCCCCAACCCTATTTTATTTTTTATTTGGAAACAGTGTCTCACTAAGTTGCCCAAGGCTGCACTAGTTGCTGAGGCTGGCCATGAATTTACAGTCTTCCTGTCTCAGCCTCCCAAGCACTAGGATTACAAGTGTGTGCCACCACACACAGCTGTTATAATTTAGACATCAGAGAGTTGTTCTGATTTGAAATATTTGAAACTTTCACTATTTAAATAAAAATCCATCATATTTTCATTTGATTTAGCACCTAGATGCTTCCTTAGAGCCTGGTGGTTCCAGGCATCTGAAGTGTTGAAGTAGCCTGCTGCTGCAAAGCAAGAGAAACCCATCCCTCATCTTCTTTTTTTTTTCCTGGTACTAGGGATTGAACCCAGGGGCACTCTACCCCTGGGCTACACCCCAGCCCTTTTTATGTTTTGTTTTGAAACAGGGTCTTGCTAAGTTGCTACAGCTGGCCGCGAACCTGTGATCCTCCTGTCTCAGCCTCCCAAGTACTGGGATTACAGGTGTGCGCCACCACGCCCAGCTAAGATAAATCCTTTCTTGGAGAAAATTCTGACCAAACGAAGCAGATGGCTATGGACAAGGGTACCACAGGTTTTGTGGGATATCAAGTCCCACTTATTGCCCTCATTTCCTTCACAATGGATTACAGCTCAATTTAATATTTTACCAGCTCATCACTTACATTCTCATATTTTACTGGAATTATAGATTCGTAGGTTTTAGACTTTATACACATGTGTAATTGTTTAGCCTGCACAATTTCTTTTCCTGCTAATAAAAATACATGCTTTCTCTCTCTCTCTCTCTCTCTCTCTCTCTCTCTCTACCTAGTGAGGCCCTCCGAAACTTCGTGAGACCCGGCTTCAAAATAAAGTATAAAAAATAGGGCTGGGGGTATAGCGCGGAGGTAGAACGCCCCTGCGTTCCATCACCGGTACCGCAAAAAAAAAAAAAAAAAATACATGCTTTCTACAAGACAAGTTAAAATAATCCCCCATAATTCACACAGAAGTTTGGCATATTTCCTTCCAGTCTTTTTTTAAATAAGCAAACGTGGTTTTATTCGTATTCACCACCTGTGTGGCTATAAGCTTAGCCTATTTCGTTCCCTTCTGAGTTTATTTTTAAGACAGGGATCGGGTAGCTAAGTCGAAGTTTGGCCTAGTGACTTCTGGTCTGCCATTCCCTTGTGATTTCTCACCCCTCTGCCAAGGCCAGAGGACTATTTTTGTAGCCTAGCCTAATCTCTTGTGGACCTTGAACACATTTCTCCATCTATTTCCAAATACCTGAGATTTGTTAATCACAACTGTTAAACTTATTTTTGCTAACACTGGTACCGCGAGGTTTTCCTAGGAAAGCTATGCGGAATGTCATCAGACTTGACAGGTCAAAAACCGAACAGCCCTGGCAATCCACTTGCGTCTGGCCTTTCCAGGGACTGCAAAGCAAGCGTGCGGTCTTCATCTGCAATTCAGAAACATGCTCCAGTGACAGCAATGTGACTTCCATCACAAAACCTAGCTACCTTGAGACACAGAGGGGGGTCTCCTTTTCTAGTATGTAAAATCCATGCATTTGCTTCTATTCACTATTCTAAATTATTTTCATTTTTCTTTATAAAAACAATTTACCCAGCCGGGCGTGGTGGCACACGCTTGTAATTCCAGTACTTGGGAGGCTGAGACAGAAGGATCTGGGTTCGCTACTTAGTGAGGCCTCCGCAACTTAGTGAGACCTTGTTTCAAAATAAAGAATAAAAAATTGGGCTGGGGGTGTAGCTCGGTAGAATGCCCCTGGGTTCAATCCCCAGTACGGCAAAAAAAAAAAAAAAGAATATGGAAAAAAAAAACAATTCTGGACTTCTATCACACAAGATGACTACAGCTTATAATAATGTATATTTCAAAATAGCTAGAAGTCATTTTTATCCATTTATTTATTTATTTTTGGTACTGAGGATTGAACCCAGGGGCATTCTAGCCTTGGGCTGCAACCCCAGCTCTACTTTTAAAATTTTGAAACAGGGTCTTGCAAAGTTGCTAAAGGTCTCACTAACTGCTGAGACTGGCCTCTATCCTCCTGTCTCAGCCTCCAAAGTACTGGGATTATAGGTGTAGAAATCTTTAAATGTTTTCATAACAAAGAAATGATAACTAGCTGGGTGTGGCAGCACAAGCCTATAATCTCGGTACTTGGGAAGCTGAAACAGGAGGATCACAGGCTTGCCAGCCTTGGCAACTTAGTTAGATCCTGTTTCAAAATAAAGAATAAAGCAGGTTTGGGGGTATAGCTCAGAAGTAGAATGCCCCTGTGTTCAATCCCCAGCTCCCCCCAAAAATGTTAACAATTTTGAGGTGATAGGTGATTTGGTCATCCCACAGTGTATATGTATCAAATTGGATGTGTATCCTCCATAAATTATGTAATTGCTACATCAATTAAAAACAAAACTAAAGACAAGCATGATGGCACATGATTATAATCCCAGTACTTGGGAGGCTGAGACAGGAGGATCACAGGTTTGCAGCTAGGCTTGACACTTGACAACTTAGTGAGGCCCTCCATAACTTAGTGAAGTCCTGTTTCAAAATAAAAAATAGGGCTGGGGGTGTAGCTCAGAGGTAGAATGCCCCTGGGGTTTTATCCACAGTACCACAAAATAAAATAAAACAAAGTTGCGTTATAAACAGCCAAGGGAAGCTGACCTAAAATCTACGTTTTGTTTGTTTGGTACTGGGGATTGAACCTAGGGGCTTTCTACCTCCAGGCTACACCCACAGCCCTTTTTTATTTTTTGTTTTGAAAAAGGTCTTGCTAGCTAGGTTACTGAGTTTCACTAAATTGCTGAGGCTGCTCTTGGACCTGCAATCCTCCTGTCTCAGCCTCCCAAGTATTTGGGATCACAAGCATGCACCACCATGCCCAGCAAATCTGCATATTTTAAAGTAGAAAAGCCAGAAAGCCACCAGCATGTACATCTTTTTTTGTGGGGGGGGGTACTGGGGATTGAACCCAAGGACATTTTACCTCTGAGCTACAACACCAACCCTTTTTAAAATTTTTTTGTTTTGAAATAGGGTCTTGCTAGGTTGCTGAGTCTCGCTAGTTGCTGAGGCTGGCCATGAGCCTCGGATCCTCCTGTCTCAGCCTCCAGGCTTGATAACTCCAGTAACATTTCACTGGAACCCTGAGCACGCATCACCGTGCCCAGCTCGTATTTCTCCTGATGCATCACTAAGTTCTGTCTTCAGAGCCCAGTTACATTTTCCAACTACATAAAACACTAATGCATTACAAACACAAGTTCCACTAATATTTATTTTATAAGGTAAAGAAAGCTTTATACATCCTTTTAAAAAATGAAAATTCAAGTCTTAGAATTAAGCAATGAGTCTTCAATATCATAAAGCTGCTTATAACAGTAGTTATAGTGGTAACATTTTACCCTTGTAAAAATGTCACAGAATTCAAATCACAACTTGAATCCTCAATGATTCAAAGAGTTTTGTTTCATACAATAAGGGTTTGGTCAGTTTCAAGATAAAAGTCCTCCATTACCGCCGTCCGTCGGGTCACACAGTGGGATAGCTGGCGGCGGTGGCGATGCCGCAGTGGTTGTTCTTGTCTTTGCTCATTTTTAC
>PVJS01034845.1:0-12060 GCA_004027185.1 Glis glis
AAAAAAAAAAAAGAACAGAAAATCACCAAATAAATAACCTAATGACCCACCTCAAAGCCCTTGAAAATAAAGTCCTATACCTATATTCTGACAAGTCTAAAACACCTGACTGTAAATGCATGCATTTTGTCGGATCCATTCTGCAGCTGATATAACATTTACCTTTGTTTCTATTTTTTTAGGAAATAATTTTGTTACAGAGACAAGTACTATAGCAGAGAAGACTTCATATTTTAGTGCTATATACATATTGTTCAGAATTCTTATGATAAATGAATCATGATCAGATAATAGAGATTGGCAAGAGATGCTCTTTTAAGCTAAGGTGACAGAGACAACTTCTCCAAAGAGGTGACAAGTGAATGAACAGACTATGAAAATACCTGAACATCCCTGGAAGGGGAAGGCAAGACAAGTAACTTTTGTCATGTTTGATAAAGAGCCATATGACTCCATCCCAGAGCCCAGTGTTAATTAAACAGAAAATGATAAGATTGTTGAGAGAAAGGATGGGAGAAGTTGTCAGGTGGAAGGTTCTGAAAGCTCCTGTGGACAGGAAGAAGAATGTACATAGGAGGGTGATTAAAAGTTGCTCTCTCACATAGTATAAGTGCCCTTGGACAGGCCCTTAAACCACCAGCACCTCCGGTTTCTCAAGGGTGCTCCTGAGAGTGACCATCGTCTTTGGATAAAAAGTGCTTGTAGTTATTGATTAGTTAACCTCCACTTAAAACAGCATGACACATGGTAAGCATTATGTATACATTAGCTGTTAGCGGTAGTAGTAGTAGTAGTAGTAGTAGTAGTAGTAGTAGATTTAATCAAGATCACTAGCTATTATTGCTATTATTGAATGTGATATATTTTTTTCTTTTTTTGCGGTACTGGGGATGGAACCCAGGGGCATTCTACCTCCAAGCTACACTCCCAGTCCTGTATTTTATTCTTTATTTTGAAACAGGGTCTCACTAAATTGCGGAGGGCCTCACTAAGTAGCTGAGGCTGACCGTGAACCTACGATCCTCCTGTCTCAGCCTCCCAAGTACTGGGATTACAAGCATGCGCCACCATGCCTGACTATGATCTAATGTTAAACAGGAGATTGTCATCATCTGATTTGATAGTTTTTTTTTTTAAAAAGATTACTCTGGTTTCCATGGACAGATATGGTGGTGTGGTGAGGGTAAGATAGGAAGTTGAGAAAACTCTTCAACCGGCTACTGGAATAATCCATGAAGACAGTGATGGCAGTCTGGACTGTTGGTAACATTAATGGTACCAAGCGGTTAGATTCAGGAAATAGATTTCAAGGTGCGACCTATACTTTATAAAATTTACATCTATTTTTATTTGTGTGTGTGTGCGTGTGTGTGTGTGTGTGTATGTGTGTGTGTGTGTGTGTTTTACCTTTTCTTTATCTTGCTGAATTTCACTTGTAGTTGAGTGGCCTATTGTTTTCTTTGAATAGTTGAGTTAAAATGCAATTTTTATCTTTTAAAAATTATGAAATGTAAAATTAAGATGCCTTA
Organism: Glis glis; assembly: GCA_004027185.1. Classification (NCBI taxonomy): domain Eukaryota; kingdom Metazoa; phylum Chordata; class Mammalia; order Rodentia; family Gliridae; genus Glis; species Glis glis. The sequence continues at coordinate 1,530 of PVJS01034845.1, forward strand.
TTAGTCCTATTTAATTCTATGATTTCTAAACTTTGATTTCAAAATATTTACTACTAGATAACTAATAGTTCCCTAAATAACATGTGTCTCTTATTATTTTCACTCATAAACTTATTTGTCTTGAAATAAACTAGTCTCCTGGCTATTATGTGCTCTGAGCTTTAAATTGTATAGCCGCACATGATATTATATTGCTTCATTTTTTCCAGTAGACAGCTAACTACTCAGTCTCTCTGGGGCAACACTCATCTGGTTCATTCTCATAATCTGTGCTTTAAACTTTAATTTGCATAGGAAACACCTGGGAATCTTGTTCAGTCGTAGATCCTGATTCAGGAGTTCTGGAGAGATGCCTGTAATTTTGCATTTCTAATGAGTTTCCTAGTCATGTCAATGTTGCTGTTCTCGGGGACACATGTTGGGTAGCAATGCTCTAAATGACTCCTAAATTTTTAATGACCTCCTACACTATCAAAGTCATGCAGGTTTGTTTCATTTACATAAGGTTTCTACTGATGTGCTTAAAGTTAGCTAATTAATACACAAATCTTTCCTAATGTAAATATGAAAGCCAAAAGCAACAAAGTTCTGCTCAAGTTTATGGTTCCACAGATTTTGTGTTTCTTAAGTGCATTTTTAATGAGTGTATATTTTGTGACTAGATAGTTTCAAGAAAAATTTTAGTGTGCATAGGAAAAGAGATTTTCTACAGAGTGAAATTATTTTTAAAAAATGACTTGATTATCATAGCATCTCACTCATCCTCTTGATAATCAAACAAACAGACATATACCAATCTTCATAAAGCATTCTGACTTATTTGAAAATACTTGAAACTATGAACATCACGTTTCAATAATACCATCATATGGAGTGCACTATAAGCTCAGGGTCTTTTCCTCTGACTTTAAAATATTTTAAAATGTTAGTAGAGCCTTTGACAAAATGCACGGGCACATTCGTATGGAGATTTACACATCAAATGCACCGTATCCACACTTAGGCAGGATGAAACAGTGCCTTTCCACACATTGCTTCTCCCATTGCCTTCTTTTCACGTTGCTCGGACAGCATAGCTCCTGGGCAAGTTGTTACTCATGCAGAAGTTTTATGTTATTTCTTGTTTTTCATTTTGACTCTTCTGCCAGTCAGTACTTTGAACATGGGATCTCTTGCTCCAGCAGGTGTTCCCACTGTTATAAAGCCATTCAGCACGAGGGCTTCACCACAGCCAAGGAGAAACTTGTGCCATATGCTTGAACCTCTGGAACTGTGAGTTGACTAAACTTCTTTTCAATTTAAAGTACCAAATATCAAGTATGTTGTTACAGTAACAGAAAATGGACTAATACAAACTAATAGACTAAGACATAACTATTAGTTCTCTTGTGGGTATGATAGACCCTGTATATGGGTGGAAAGACTTGTTTGAAAGACTGACAAAAATAGTAAGAGAGAACATAGAAATTACCAATGTTAGGATTAAAACAGAAATTATTACTGCAGATCTACTGTCATCAAACAGACAATAAGTGAATGCAATGAACAACTTTACATTCACAAATTTGATAAGTTAGAAGAAATGGACTAATTCCGCAAAACCACAAACTACCAAAGTTCAACCAGGATATGAAAAGCCCCTGAACAATCAAATATATTGAATTTATAGCTAAGAAAATTCTGAAAATTTTCCCAGGCTTAGGTTGTTTCTGGAGAGAATTCAAACAAAAGTTGAGGCCAATTTCACATAATATTTTCCAAAAAGCAATAGAAAGACACTTCCTTATTAATTTCAGAAAGCTAATATCATTCTATCAACTCAAAGATGACTCTAAGAAATATCCAGATCAATGTCTCTCATGAACTTAGACACATAAGCCATCAACAAAATATTAGCAAATTAGATTTAACATGAAAATAGTTATAAATCATCAACAATTTGATTTATTGCAGGTATGCAAGGGCAGCTCAATATTTAAAAAAAATCTATGTAACCTGCCCTATCAACATGCTAAAAAGAAGAAAATTCCAATATCATGTAAATTGGCTCAGAAAAACATTTATCATATTCCAATACCCATTTATGATTGAAAATTCAGTGATTAGGAATAGAGGAGAATTACCTAATCTTGGTGCAGCACAATTACCAAAATGAAACAAAATTAAGTTACAAAAACACCTATAGCTATCATCATCATATATGATTATTAAAACCTTAATGTACCTTTCACTCATGTTTCGAAATGAGGAAAGCATGTCCACTCTCACCAGTGTTAACAAAGAACTGGAAGTTCTTTGTACTTATAGTAAGTCAAAGGAAAGGAAAGGAAAGGAATAGCAAGTAGATAGAGAAGAAACTGTATCTCGTGGCAGATGACATGATTGTCTATGTAGAAAATCCCAAAGAATTAACAAAAAAGTAAGCTATACCTAATAAGCAATTTCACCAAGACCAGCGGACAAAAGGCCATAGGACATAGGCCACAACCAACAATCACATTTCTAATTCTAAAAATAAACACAAGGAAATGAAATTTTAAAATACATCTGATTTGTAATTGCTCCAAGGAAAATTAAATACTTATGTGTGAACTAAAAGCTATGCTTGTTGAAAGACTCAATAAGGTAAAGTTTTCAATTCTCTCCTAATGGATCCATGGGTTCAATGCAATTCCTACCAAAATTCTAGAAAGGGTTTATACTGCATAAAGACCAACATATTCTAAAATTTATTTATTTATTTATTTATTTATTTATTTATTTATTTATTTGTGGTACTGGGGATTGAACCCAGGGGCATTTCACCTTTGAGCTACACCCCCAGACCTATTTTTTACTCTTTACTTTGAAACAGGGTCTCACTAAGTTGCGGAGGGACTCACTAAGTAGCTGAGGCTGGCCGCAAACCTGTGATCCTCCTGTCTCAGCCTCCCAAATACTGGGATTACAAGCATGCACCACCACACCCGGCTTATATTTTAAAATTTATATGGACATTCAGAAACCCTAGAATAGCTGGAACAATCTCAACTCAGGAGAATGAAGTGGAAGGAATCACACTACTCAAGGGTGGGCTTACTACATAGCTTCAAGTGATAAAATATTGTGGTCTTGGTGAAGGTGTAGACACATAGAATGAGAGAATAGACTAGAGGAACCAAGAAATAATAGACTCACAAACATATGCCTATCTAGTTTTTTATAAAGTTGCAAACACAATTCAATGGAAAAAATATAAACTTTCAACAAATGGTTCTGCTGCAATTGAAAGCTGCAAATGTACTATTGGGCATTTATCCTAAAGACATAAAACTTATGTTCAGACAAAAGCCTATAGAAATATGTTGATAGCAGCTTTATTTGTAATAGCTTAGCATTGAAAACAACTCACATATCATTCAATAGATGAGCAAAGTATGGTACAACCATACCATGGAATAATATTTAGCAAAGAAGAAAGTGAAGCTCTAGAGAATTTTGCTGGGTGGAAAAAGTCAATCCCAATGTACCCAATACCACGTGATCCCAACTATATAATTTTCTTGTAATGCAAAATTAAGAAATAGAGTATATATAATAGTTTCCAGTGAGAGAGATAGAGAAAGTTGTTGGGGTGGGAAGGAGTTCAATATGTTTTAAAGGACAGCACAAAAATCATAGTGACAGTGGAACTATCTAAGATCTAGACTGTCATGGTAGATATAAGAAACTATGCATGGAATAAAATTGTATAGAACTAAGTATGTGCATAAAAATAAGTACTTGGAAAACAGGAGAATGTGTATCTATGTCAATGCATGTGAATCTGTAATTATCTCAGAATAATTTAATAAAGTATAACCTGCAAAAAGAATAACGTTTATGGTGATGTGCTATAAAATAAAATAGTCCAAAAACCAAATGTATAGCTGAATTTACTTCATGAGTCATGGTAAAAGATTCCCATGTGGCATATCAGGAAAAAAAGTCTTCAAATGATCCATCAACTTATTAGTGGATAATCAAATTATTCAGCCATACAAAGGAATTAATTATGGATACAGGGTATAATTTGGATGAACCATGAAGATATGGTGCTAAATGAAAGAAGTCAGAAACAAAAAGCTATAGATCATATTATTCTATTCATATGAAATGTCCAAAACAGGCAAATGCATAGGGGCATGAAATAGATTGGTGCTACCAGGCTCTGGGTGCAGGGTTTCATTTTGAGTTGATGAAAAATGGTCCTAAAGTTGATGATGATAGTTGCATGACATGCCAAATATGCTCAAAGCTATTGAATTGTATACTTTAAGTGAATTAATTGTATAACATGTGAATTACATATTGTGAATTATATCTGAATAAAACTGTTACCAAAAATAAATAAAACAGTCACTCATCCATGTGGATGGAGGGAAATAGAGGAACTACACACTGATGTGACAACTTCATTCTAATGTCCTCTGTCTTTCTGAAGTTTATGCTCGGCATCTTGATATCATCTTGCTTTTTCCTCCCTCTTCCTTTTTTTAAATCAAGTTCTCCATATTATTACTGCCATGATCTATCTCTGTACCCCTTCTCTGTCTCTCCATCTTTTATTTCTATTGGGAAATTGATATAATAATATAAACTTGATATAGACTTTAATCAATACAATAATTCTTGAGATGATATTTCATGTTAGTATACTAGATATCTATCTGTAAGAAATAATTCTTGGAGCTGAAAGCGGTAGCACACACCTGCAATACCATTACTTAGGAGGCTGAGACAGAAGGAGAGCATGTTCGAGGCCAGTCCCAGCCGCAGCCCCAGGGAGACCCTTAGCAACTTAGCAAGACACTGTCTCAAAAAAAAAAAATAAAAAAAATGAAAAGGACTGGGAGTATATCTTGAAGGTAGATTGCCCCTGGTTCAATTTTTTTAGTACCAAAAAAAAAGAAGAAGAAAGAAAAAAGAAAGGAAGGATGGAAGGAAGGAATGTTGAACAGATGGAAGGAAGGAAGGAGAAACAAATAACTCTTGGTACAAAGTAATATATTTAATATATTAAATAAATTATTTTGCATGTATTTGAAATCTTTAATAGCGATTAGGTCATGATTGCACATTAACATATAAAAAAGAGATGTCCATTTCTGTGAAAGGTTCATAAATTTATATTATATAAACGTCTTGGATCCTTTCTAGAGGGGAAAATAATTAAAAACCATATGGCCAATACCAAATAAGAATACAATTAAGATTTATTTTTCATTTTGAACAATAATAAAGTAATACCTTACTTTGTTTGTCATTTAATTTCTTCCAGATGGCTTGAATATGTCTACTTTAAGATAATCTAAGTTTCATTTCAATAGCACAATGCCATTCTTCCATGCAGGTTTTCAAATTGTCTTTTTTCCATGTCTTAAAACTAAAATTATTTCTGTTTATTTATGGAAAACTGAGTATTTTGAAGGCAAACACAAAATAAAACCTTTCTCAAAAAAACCCACTGGAAAGGTTATAGTTTAATATTTTCTATCCTCTAACTTTCTATTTCCCCTCCAGGTTTTTACATGATTTACCTTTATAATCATAATCATAATAAATCCCTATGCCAAATACCAAAGGTATATTTGGAAAAGAAGAAACTTTCTTTTCAACTGTAAAAATAGTAACTTGCAAAAAAGTCAAATAGCCCAGTGGAAAATTAGAAATAGAAATTAGTAGTTAGTTTAACAAAAAGAAATACCCATTTTTTTAAAACTTGTAAAGTGAGCATATACTTTAAGCATAAATATCACCTATACAAAAGAAAATGCAAACTTGGGCAACTTAGACCCGTTTTCAAAATTAAATAAAAGGGGGGCTGGAGGTGTAGCTCAGAGGTAGAGTCCCCCAGGTTTAACCTCTAAAAAATCACACAAAAAATGTTAACGAAATCTTTAGAAAACACCTTTTTAAATTCTCAGACTCTTTTTGTTTTGTTTTGTTTTAAATTACGGTCCACTTAAAAAAACACTTGTAACCCAGGGCACTCCTGTTTCAGCCTCCCAAGTGCTGGGATTACAGGCATGTGCCACTGTACCCGGCAAGACTTTCACTTCTGATATTTTGGTGTTTGTTTTAATGAGAATGGGTGTAAATGTTGTTGAGAAATAGTTATCTGAGGAGAAGTGATTGAGTATATAATCTAAGTGAGAAAAGGCAATAAATGTTAGCTGGTAAGACAAGCAAATGTAGCTTCATAAGACAAGAAGAAAAGCAATTTAAAACACAGGTGGAGAGAGTCAGGCTATGAGTGGGGGTGCTTTATGATAGGATACAAATGTTTAGACTGATTTAGATATGGGTGGGTGATCAGAAAATGAAGCGTTTTTCATGGAATACTCATATTATCTAATAGAATGCAGTAGGTTAGACTAAAGGCTGAGAACGAAGAATGTGGGGTTTAGAGGCATTGTACATAATTATGTACACAATTGGGCTGAGAAGAAAGAGTGGCTATGTCAGGAAGGTACATTTCTGGTTGAGAGCCATGAGCTCATAGAAGAATTAAATTACTCTGTAGGGAAGCATGGTCTGAGAGCCCAACATGTTTGTGATAGCTGTAGACAGTGTGATGAGTTAGTTGCTTTCAGAACTGGGTTACTGTAATATGTAAAGTGTCAAGAGAAAAGTACAAATAACTTAGTAGATAAAGTTATTCAACATTAATTTGATAAATATATAATAATTAAGCACAGAATATGTGCTAGAAGTACATCTGTATGGCATGTTTCCAACAGTGAAAATAAAGATTTATCCTTATGGAACACATCTTCTGATTAATGGATAGACAAATTATTTTAGGTGGTATTAAATGTTCTAACAAAATTAAGCAGGGAAGGTCATAGTGGATGGTTAGAATGATATTTTATAGAGAAGGATCAGAAAAGACTTTTAGATGGTGACATAAGAGCATAAAAATGACTGAAAAGGGGAATAAATATTTATGCAAAGGGAGGAAGACTGAGGAGGGTGAGAAGAGCAAGTACTAAGGTCCTGATGTTAGACTTGTGTGATGTTTCTAATAAAAAGCAAACAGGTTAGTATGGCTCAAGGGGAAATAACTAGTTAGGGGTTGAAAAACATAGTCTCAAAGAGTTCATTGAGAAGGGGATCATTTCAGGTCAAGCAGGAAGTTGCAAGATTTTTAGATTTTAATCAGATCAAGATGCAAAATCCCTGGAGTTTTGGGCAGAGAAATTGCCCATGACATAAGTTTACTCATTTATTTTACATTTTGAAACAGGGTCTTGCTAAGTTGCTGAGGGTCTTTCTAAGTTGCTGAAGCTGACCTCAAACCTGTGATCCTCCTGTCTCACTCAGCCTCCCAAGTACTAGGATGACAGGTGTGTACCACCACGCCCTGCTTGGCATAAGTTTTTGATGTCTCATTCCAGATTCTATATGAAGGACCCATTGGATGGTAGTGATTGTATATGGGGGAAAAGTTAGGATGCCATTGTAGTAATTAAGGCAAGACTAAGTAATAACAAAGATGGTATTGAAATAATGCCCACCAGACAAAAAATAAAAAAGACACAAACAAAAATAAAGAAAGAGGAAATATACAGTTTCAGATTGGTCACTGAGAAGATTCACTTGGAAATCCCAGCTCTGCTGCCATATAATTGCTTTGCAAAATTTTAACATATGTAAAATTGTGCCAGTGTCTCAGTCAACATTCTCATGACTGTAATCTAGAACAACTGATCACACAACTTAGAGGGAGGAATAACCATTTGCTCACAGTTTGGGAGATTCCAGAGTTTAGTCTATGTCAGGCTGGGTCTGCGGAGCCCAGGGCATGGTGACGGGAAGCAGAGAGAGGGAAAGAGAGCAAGGGCTCTGTTTTCATATCACAGAGGCCAGAAGCAAGAGAGAGTGAGCAAGGATGTTGAAGGACACAAGCACAAGGACTCAAGACCACACACCTCAAGGGATCCATCTCCTCCAGTCACATCCCACTTGCCTAGGTTACCACCCAGTCAATCCATTACAATGGATCTATCAACTGATGAGGTTACAACCCTCATGACTTAATTGCATCAACTCTGAACTTTAATACGTGCGTTCTTCAGGGGACATTCTATATCTGTATCTTTTTAAATACTTTTTTTTAGTGCATTATAGTCTCACATCATAACATAGTTCAGAATGATAGTAACATCCATGTACCCAGCACTTGGTGAGCTTCCCACACTTCTTCCCCACTAACCATAACAGCCAGTAAGAACATTAACTTCACAGTGTGTTGTGAAAATTAAATGGATGATTGCCCAAGAAGTATGTTGGAGAGTAGCTGATAGAAAAGAAATCAAGAAGCATTTGACAGTTTTCGTTACATATTTTTATCATTATGTAAGAAAATATGGGTCAATCAATCAACTGGAGATCCTGATGAGATCAAATACTGTATGAAATGCAGGTGATTGTAAAATGAATCCTAGCAGAGGAGTAAGGTTGTGGTTGGAAAGTGTAATGATTTTGCAGTATGGAATTTGGGGATGGGAGCTTGGTCAAGGGGGTAGAAGCTGGATAATGCTGTTGGTTCTAGAATACTGGCTACTTTGCTGGCTTTCATAAACAGCTACTTAGTGTCCACTCAGGGAAACCAGCACAGCCTGGCTGCATGTTCTGCTGAGTTCAGAGTGAAGAATCTTAATGGCGCCATCGGCCATGTTTCTAGGGCACTCCAACCCTTTGATCTCCAGCACTGGTAGTGGTAGCTGCTTACTGCATTTATAATCTCTGCATTATTTTAATATTTCTTTGTTTTGTCACTTGCCCTTCGTACTATGTGTAAGCAGTTCTCTATATTAAATACATAAAGTGAGGTAACTATTGTTTACTGTTTTCCTGACTAGACTCTTTTTGGTATACCTTGGTATGTTTTATTTCTTATTCATCCCTATAGACACTTATGCAACATTATGGACATGAGAACATATAATAATATTGGGAATTTTTCAAAGTTTTTATTTTTTATTCATAATTTATGTTGTTCCTTTATCACACATCATCTTCCCTAATCCGTACATACAGAAAGTAGCTTGTGGTAATATCTTGAAATTTATTTTTCATTAATTCCTATGTTTATAAAATCATACGGTCCAAAGAATGTTAAAATTTATACATTTAGTTAGGTGAGCAAATTAGTTATTTCATACTAGAAAATTGTTTCGTAATAGGAACTACATGGAATTTAGAATTCAACTGAATTTATTTCATTTAGCATTTATTAAATTATTTTCAGTATTTGGTGAAGATGAGAACAATTTCAGTCTTAGGGAGTATAAAAATTTAGTCACTCAAATCAAAATTCTGCCCCTCAAACAAATGACTGGAAGGAAGACCCCCGAGCTTCAAGTACCGCATTTAAAAACTGGACATGAGAAACTTTGCAAAATTTGAAGTTAGGTAATGATAAATATTTAAATGAATACTGATATAACTACTCCAAATAAAAACATTCATGATAAAAATATGATTTATTCTATATTCAACTTGAGAAGCAATGAAAAGTGTAATCGTTAGTTTGGAATCATTCTGTTATATCCTCCTCCTCATGTGGACTTTGCTAATAGCTTGCATCTGTCTTGTTCATGCAGGAGCACATCAAAAATAAGAGGAGGGAGAGCAAGTCCTTTAGGAAGTAGAAGAAAACCTGAAGGTTGAAAAAAGAAAAAAAAAACCCTCTTGGTAAAGTCTAGAATGTGTGAATTTGAAAGATGACCTAGTGGGGGATAAGATAAATTTATGAGAAAGAGAATCACAAGTTGTTAGGATATATTATGCTATTTAGAGCTGAAGTTCTGTATGTGCCCTTGGTAAAAATTGTTCAGTAATTGAACTCAGACATTTATGGCATGAAAGGGATGCATTAGTGTTATAATGCTTGTAATTGATGTCCCATTATTAATGATGTACAATACTGCTGTAAAAAGTTACAAGGTAAAAACTTTTAAAGAAATATATTATTCGAAATAGAACCATGACTATATTTTTGAGAAATAAAGACTCGGTGATCATATATGTAGTCGATATTGTATGACTGTCGAACATTGTGAAACCAATCGCTAGACAGCATGCCTGTGCATCAGCGCCTAGGCACGTGAGTCTCCTCTTGGATCCCCCCTTTCCCTTAATCTAGTCTCCTCTGTTTTTCTTAGTTTTTTTCCATGGGAATGGGGAGGTCCTGGCCTCTTTGCTCCCTTTGCTTTATCTTCCCTTATTTATTTTTCTTAGCTTGTTTTCTGTGGTATGAAGGTCCTTGTGCTCTTAGCTAATCTGAAACACTGATTTGTTTAAGCTGCCTTGCTACATGACTTTGTTTGTACCACTTAATGTTCTTAATAAATCAACCTGCTTACCAGGCTTTCCGAAGTCAACATGCCAGAAAAACTGGCTTAATGGGGCATTTGACCTCCAGCCCACAGCTGGCCACCTTGGGCTAACTGCCAAAAGGCGCACCTCAAAGTTCAGGCAGCCATCCCCATAAAAGGGAAAAGGA
>PVJS01034846.1:0-21340 GCA_004027185.1 Glis glis
ACACACAAATGAACAGGGCTTTTTTTCTGTTTGCTTATAGATTTGTTTGAATATATGTTACTTATTGCTAGAATGGTTTACATATGTAAGTAATGAGGAAAATAGCTTACATAAATAATTTGACAGAAATGGACAAAGTTTGTCATAGCTATGTCACTTAATTTGTTGAATGCCTTCAGAGTTATATCTCATAAAACATGTAGACAGCTTTCAACAAAAATATTTTTATTCATTTGCCAGTGGGCAACCCGGTTCTTCTTTTTTTTTCAAAAAACAAAGTTTAAAATCATCTGACTCACCAAAGCATTTCTTACAGTCATTGTGAATCATTCACTTTCCCAAATTCTGGGAAATGTACCAGAAAAAAAATTAACCAAGACTTACCAAATTAGATGTGTAGCTCTTTTGCTGGAATTACTATATTAACATGATATATTTATAAAGGTTTGGAAATATCAAAATGCTGTTAATTTTAAATACATGCTTTTTACTACATTATGTTTTAAGAAATTATTTAACTTGCAACTTAAATCTCTATATTTTTAAAGTGTGGAATTGAAGATTTAGCATGCTAAATTTAGTAAATTTGTTATAAATTTCATAGGTAAATCCTATCCTCCTTATCAAACCAATGAAACATTTTCAATCAAATAAAGTATGACTTCATTTTTCAAGTAAAATAAATATTTTAATACATACTCCCATGACAATCTGTCACTCTGATCCCAACTCCATGAAAGATGTCAGGAAGAGGGACATGGACAAAATGTCTGGGTGAACCCCTATTGATGCTTTCTGTTCAGTGCTCTCAGATTTCTCCTCCCAAGAATTCAGGTTTATAAAGTGGAAGAAGTGTAATTTGGGTAAGGAAATATGAGAAAGAACAACCAACATGACGTTTACCAATGTTAGATAAATTTTTTTTAGAAACAGGACTTTCAGATGAATTATTTCAGGAAAGAATTCATAGGAAGACTGAGAATCAGGGAGTTGATTTCTTTAAAACTAGGGTGACTATACTATGCATTAGTCAAACCAGGATACTTTGAGAGTAAAAGGGGGTGCTAGTAACCATTGATCAGTAATGGCAGGTATAAAGAGGGATGGTACTGGGCAAACCAGGATATGTCTGCCCACTTCACTTGAAACTCTGTGCCCAGACCAACTTCAGAAAGTCTGCATGTGCGCAAAGAAATTGCGATGGGTTGCACATGCTTTATAATAGTTATAGACCAGACCCTGTATATAATACTTTCATTGTCTCTATTTTACAGATGAAGAAAATAAACAGAGCAAGATAAATGCATCATGGTCTCTGATGCTCCTAAAAGATTTGAACCTACAGCTGTCAGTCAGCGAAGTTCTAAGACTCTGCCCTTTTAAATTCTACTGTGAGGCTCTTAAGTGGCATCAGCAAACATGGTCATGACGTAAGGGAGCCTGGCACTTTATAGATTTTCATTACAAAGGAATTATTTTTCTGATCATTCTTTGATTCATATTTTTGTATCATTTATTCTATTCGGTTTATGCACTGAGACCCTATTCTATACTCAATGCAGTGTTACAACTTTAAAAACTGTTCCAGTACATGCCTACTGCTGGGCTGGGCCATAGGTCTTACCTTAAGGAATAAATCAGCTCAGAGAAGAGAGATGATATGATCAGGGTCACCAGCTAGAAAGTGAGAAGGCTTAGTTTCAACCTACTTCTCGTGATCACAAGTTCCCAGAAATATGTATTGGATACAGAAATAAAAATAAAACATGGATGATGTTATAGAAGTTCTATATACATTTCAATAGGCGTATGGCACACATAATTTCAAGTTTCCCAAGATATTCACATTATAATATAATCTATAGTATCATTAAAACACTTTTACATAACTCAGCCCGAACATGAATACTGATAAATGAGACTTAAATGCTGTCTCTATCATAGAAGAGCTGCTGAGTGTTTTTGGACTCAGAGAATGCTGTTGTTTGCAATTCTCAGTATTTTGATTACCAGGAGCCCAAAAGCTCAGAGCAGCAATTTAATATTTGAAAACCAACCATAGTAGATTAAAGAATTAATGTTCCTTTTTATAACAGTACCTCCAGAAAACATTATAAGGAAAGTTATCTGGGTTGAGTTTCTGGTGTGCTTATTATGAAAACAGTTGTTAATCACCACCTGTGAAAGAAGAATTATCTTTTGAATCTAAATCCAAATTTTAATGCAATTAGATTTGCTAAGTCACTTAGCAAGCTCTTTTCTCCACCTTGCCATTGAAATATGCCTTAAAAATAAAGATTGTGAAATTCAGTTATACATATATTTATTAAATTTATATAAAGACCATGATGGGTGAGTTATATTGGTTTCCTCCAATTTCAAACTCTTTTCTCCTTTATGACATTAACTATCTCTGGCTGAGTTTTCAGAAGAAATATAGTGATGTATTTTCCCTTTTATTTATTTATTTATTTATTTATTTATTTATTTGGTACCGGGGATTGAACGCAGGGGCGTTCTACCTCTGCGCTACACCTCCGGCCCTATATTTTTATGAAACCAGGTCTCACGAAGTTGTGGAGGGCCTCACTAGGTAGAGAGAGAGAGAGAGAGACAGGGGGAGAGAGAGAGTGAGCTGAGGCTGGCCTCGAACCTGGATCCTCCGGTCTCTGCCTCCCAAAGTACTGGGATTACAAGCGTGCACCACCACACCCGGCTGCTATTTTCCCTTTTAATACCTACCCCTTTCTTCTTTCTCTCTCTCTCTCTCTCTCTCTCTCTCTCTTTTATTCTCTCTCTCTCTTTCTCTTTTATTCTCTCTCTCTCTCTCTCTCTCTCTCACACATACACACATACACACACACAATTAGTATTTGAAAAACTCACTTTGTGTACTACATAAACACCCTAATAATCCCTATATCTTAACTTTTTCCTAGGGATGTAACATGAGGTGCCTACACTCAAGTCATTAAAAATAATTACACTGCAGTGTGATATAAAATGAATCCATAATATTTTACGAGAAAAGATTGTTGTTAAATATAAAAGATTGATTTGTCTTTTTCTTCTTTGAAACTTTTCTCCCTGAATTTGATCTAAAACAGTTATCAGAAAGTTATGATCAACTAAATTGAGGTAATATCAGCTATTCTATTTAACTTTACTGAAATTTTGCAAGTACTAAAGCAAGTGCCCTGACTGCCAGATTATTCTTCCTGAAATATCATTATATTGTATTCTCTTCTTAGGAACTTGTTTTTATACTTCCTACAATATGTGAGTTATTTCCAAATTCCTTTTCAAAATCTGATTATAATCGACAGATCATATTTTTTTACTAATTTCCAATGTTCACACCCAGATACCTTTTCCATTTCCAGCCCTATACCTTTTAGGGAAAGTATTTGTGGAATATAAGAAAAATAGCCAATATTGTGAAGCCCTTGAATTTCCTACCAGTCCCCCTGCTATGGCCACAGACACCCTTTATATATACTTGCTGGGTGGGCAAACAGAGATGACAAGCTAACATTCGCATTATATTATTAACGAGGGTTTGGGCTCTAACCCCATAGCTGCCTCATGAACTGGTCTAGACCACACATGCATGACAAGGACTACTCACAGAGACAGGATAAGGAATGGAGAGAGGGAGATCCTTTTTAACCACACAAGCTGCATGGACTCTTTTAAGCTCAGGAGACTAAAGATAAATCATGAGCAGAATAAAGGCTTGCCACACACACGCTCTACTTTACCACCCTTTCTCAAGTCACATCAAAAGGTCTGCCTTCTTCTACTATGGCCCAGTTTTCTTTTCCTGTGATAGAAGAGAGATGGCCTTGAACAACCTCAAGAAAGAAGCATATATGGGCAACAGTTCCTACTTTCCCTTCGAGGTAAATTTTTAAAATGCCACCAAGTTAAGTACAGTGTTCTTTGATGGCAGTCATTCATGCATTCGTTCAGTGAATTTTCACTGAGCGCCTGCTATGTGTTATCCTTGTTCTTGTATATAGTAGGGTAGAAATAAACAAAGACCAACCAAATAAGAAAGCAAAAAAGCAAAAGTGGCTAATTCTGATATTCCTATGGCAAAGGAATCAGCCACCATCACTAATGTTTTGGCAAGGTGGGCAGAGGAGTGGGAAAGGTTTACAGTGGAAAAGCAGGAAAGTGTAAGGTGTTCCCTGATTGGAGATTGTTGGCCTGTGGGAGCTGTCAGTGGGCTAAACAGAAGCTAGGCATCCTATGTGATTGGTTTGGGGTATATATTTGAATTTCCCTGGCTGGTCCTAAGTTGGAAGCAGAGATAACAATTAGAGGAGATGTCAGTTATTAATCAAGTCCTGACCATTTGGGGCTGATTGATACAGAAGTAACTGTTTAGCTTCTTAGATTATCACTAGAGATAGCAGTATGACTTCCTGCAAGTCTTAAGTTACAGTGGGTTGGTTTCCTGAGCTATTCATAATAGATAGGGGTTAGGTTTCCTGAGCAGATTGCTGTAGGTTGTAGGTCTTTTCTCATGTATAATCTAACCACTGTCAGTTTGTATGGTCAATCTCAATAGTAAACAACTCTAACAACAACAACAAAAACTGTCCTTGTAGAGCTTACATTCTACAAGCCGTCTTACATTGATGTCTCTCTCCTCTAGAATTTGCTCCAAGTATTATCTCATGCAATCAGTAAACGACATACAATCCTTTTCTTTAATTATTGGCAATTCACAACTTGAGACTTCATTATGTCCATGTATAATATTAAAATATGTATTCATTCACTTTAAAATGTTGATAACCTACTATGTGTCAGGAACTCTTATAAGCAGTGAAAATTCAATAATGAACAAAGCTGAGCTTTCATTGATCTTTTTTTTTTTTCAGTACTGGGCATTGAACCCAGGAGCATTCTATCTCTGAGCTAGACCCCCAGTCCTATTTTTTTTATTCTTTATTTTGAAACAGGGTCACACTAAGTTGCAGAGGGCCTCACTAAGTAGCTGAGCCTGACCGTGAACCCGGATCCTCCAGTCTCAGCCTCCCAAGTACTGGGATTACAAGCGTGCGCCACCACTCCTGGCTCTCATTGATCTTATATCTGTTTAGAGAGGCATAAGTAATAATCACAACTAATAAAATAATTTTTGGTGTATTATAGGGTGACCAACGCTATCAAAAGAAAAATAAGAGAAATGGGAAGGGTCAAGAAGAAAGGCACTCATTTTAATTTTAAATAACTATAAATAGGGTTTCAAGGTTGACCTTAAACAGAAAGTGACATTTGAACACAGACATGACGAAAGTGAAGGTAAAAGCCACGAGGGTGTCAAGGAAGGAGAATCTTCTGCAGAAGGAAAGGCAACACAGTCTCTTTAAGTGGGAACATTCCTAGTATTTTCGTGAAAAAGCAAAAAAGCCAAGTGCAGCTATGATGGAGTGAATGAAGGTGAGAATAATAAAAGAGGATGGCCTAGAGATAACCGGAGGGCTTACATAGATCACTTTAGGGTCTTTAGCTTTTTATAAAGCATTAAATGGGGAGCTACTATCTATTTTGAGCAGAGGAGTGACATGATATGACACACAATTCATTATTACCTTTCTATCTGCTATATAGAAAAGAGAGTAGGAGAAGCAGGGAACCGGGCATAAGTAGAGAAAGGAATACCAGTTGAGAAGATTTTTGCAGAAATTTAGAAGAAGCATGATGGCGACTTAGATAACCATAGTAACACTGAAGGTGGAAAGATGTGATCAGTGTCTAACTGTATGCTCTAGCCAATGTTGTTAAGTGATTAATTTATCGAACCCAAATACTGTAGAATTATCTAAAAATACGTAATAGGAAGCATCTAGGGAGATTAATAGCACCCAGCATTAAACATGTCATATTCTGATTCTTAAACAAGTCAGTGATAATGATGTCTTTGGTAACTGTGTTCAGGTTCTGAGATCATATTGGACAAGAGTCTTAAGTTTCATTTTACAATAATGGAATCCATTGAAAGACATTATTAACATATTGAGAATAAATGCTGTCAAGCTAAACACTGAGCAGTAAACTTGAGGTAGTGATAACTGCCTTCTCATTAGCACTTTAAGAGTTCTTTAATAGCTGGAAGAATAATTTTATCTTTTTCTCAGAAGACCTCTGAGCAGATGAAGAAAAAGTACTTTGGACTCATGGTAAAATTACTGTGATGAATAAAATAACTAAATACATAACTCTAAGATTCGGTTTCTAGTTACAAATGGGAAGATGAGACCTGAGATTATGCACATTTCTAGAACACAACATGGCCATTTCAGGATTGGGCCTGGCCACAAATCCCCAAGGTGCTATTTCATATTATTAAGTCTCCAGATCTTCCTCAGTAGTAGCTCAACATTCATGATAAAAGTTTTCCTACATTGAAGCCAAGCCAAGCTTTTAATTAAATAGGAAAGTTCTCCTCTTATTAAGATTTCACAGAGATGATAAGGGGGTAGAAATGTTGATTGTTTTGATTTGATCAGTACATTTCATATACATGTATTAAAATATAATATGTATTGAAATATAAAACTGTACCTCATAAATAGGTACAATTATTATGTTAATAAAAATTTTAAAAGAATATTTAGAGAGGGAAATAACTACACAGATTTGATCATTACACATTGTATACACCTATCAAATTATCACACTGTACCCATAAATTTGTACAATTAAAATAATAATTAATTTTTTAAAAGCTCAACTATTTTCTTTCTCTTTTTCTTTCATGTTACTCCTAACATTCCCTGTAGCATCTTTGCATGGGTCCCAGTCCTTAGAGAAGCTGAGCTATCACTAATCTATTCTCCCCCAGGTGCCTACAATTCTTACTTACTATGTGGGTTAGTCTGACACTCCCATCTTTTTCTGGTAATACCCGTTTTTGGTCAGTACAGACTATGAGTTCCCATGGACAGATGTTCCTATGTTCCATGTTTCTTGGGGAACCTCCAGCCTGGTTGCTACTGACACATTCATTTCTGAATCCCTGACACTGATGTGTAGGTGGTGGGGTGGGGTGGGTATAGAGAGAGTGGACAGCAACTAATCTAATGTTTGGCATGTTGCAGACACTTTATATATCAACACTGAATTTCATGACCTTCTGTTATCCTCATTTCTCCAAAATAGGTATGAGAATTAGTAAAAGTAGATTATCCAGGTCTCATAGTTAATAATAGAAAACTGATATTAAAAGTCAAGTCCGACTCCAAAATCAATGATTTTTCCATTAATTGAGCTTTAATGGGGACTTAATATCTAAGCTTTCTAAAGAAAACTGAAAGAATAAACAAAATAAATTTTACTGCCCCATTGTTTATGGATCTGAGAATTGAAGTCTACTCTGAATCATCCACTTTTTTCATATTGTTCTTTGATCTGTCACTCCCTTGGTCAATGTTATCTTTGTTGTCTGCCATCTCAGTCTAGCATTTGGATTCTCACAAGTGTAATCCACTGTATATCTCTTTCAATGTAAACCGGAGCATAAATGCTTAGGAAGATTAAATAGAAGTAAAATGAAATAGTTGACTGAATATCAGTACTGGAGAACATTCTGCTTCTCAAAAAGCAAAAATATATGGCATGTTTTGTGGTACGGGACAATCACTAGGCTCTACATTAGCAACTTAAACTTTGGAGGTAAATAGAATGGTTTTATTTTTCCTATTTTAAAATAATGTGTCTGGCCATCTGAGTTTGACCCAAATGGGAATGGGAAGTGGTAGGGACATTAAAGAGGTGATGTGTCCAGGGGGGAAATTAGAAGACGAAACTTAGGACAAGTCAAATAAAAAAACAAACAAACACACACACTGCCACAGTACATTACTAGAAATTATATTCTAATCTCTTTTAGCTGAGACCAAGACCCATTTCATTGACTTTTAATCTAAAGTCATTTTCTAGTAGATCACGAAGCCTCCCAGGATAGTTTTATCAAACTAATTATCATTGGGATCTTCATGCTGGCTGACTTCAGATTTTAAATATAAATAAACTTGAATAATAAGGGTGAATGGTTTTAATTACCAAAAGCTATTCCTTGGAGTATTGTGCTGGTAAAAGAATATTTCACAACATCTTGATCTGTAAGGAAATTTTTTAAAAATTGCTTTATCTTTATCTTAGTGGTTAGAAATTGACATACCATCTTCCAGCATTTTCTTAGTTGATAATAGATCATTTGTATTGATTTGATCAGTTGATATCCATAGATCACTACACCTTCTGATAGAATTTCTTTGTTGGTTGGTTTTTACCAGAAACACCATGTGGACTCAACAGCTAACTGCCCTGTCAGAATGAATATGTGCTCAGTGGGAGCCATTGGAACTCCTGGATAAACAGGATATTATTCAAATTTGATTCATATCATATAACCCAAAAAGCAAAGCCTTCTTCAGATAAATCGTTTTATCAGTATTGCATTAAGAATATCTCTTGAAGATCCATTAAAGGAATACTAATGTAAGCTTGGTGTCCGTGATTATCATTCATCTGTACTACTTTCATATATAAGGGAACTCATCTTTTCAGTAGGAAAAGCATTTACCTCTCCTAAAGTTAGAATAAATTTTATCTCATTGTAGGTTTGTTTAAAAGGAATTGATGAAATATTTCTTTTCAAAAAAATAGAAAAATTAATTATTTAGGAGCCAAGAGGGATTTCTTCTGTAGACTCCCAAGTTTAACTTAATTGGTAGAGAAAGTGTTTTTGTAGTATACCTTAAAGCTGGTAAAAACATTAAATGAAACAAAATGTATCATGGAAGAAAGTACATCTCAACAAAATAATTTATAGCAGTAAAGCTAAACTACTTGGAAACCTGACTGTATTAAAATTAAATTTATTAGTGCAAGAACAACTTAACCAAAAGGGAAAAATGTGTCAGATATTGTCTATTTTGATATGGGTTCCAAATAAGGTTTTAGGCCTTGTTTTGTTGGGTACCATGTGTCCTTTTAGTGGTACTTCACTATCTATCTATCTATCTATATACTTTTATTGGTGCATTGTAGTCCCTCTCATATTCTGAATACTCCCTAGCTTCCGCATTTGAGAGAAAACATATGACCCTTCACTTTCTGTGACTGGCTAATCTCACTTAACATAATTGGCAAAAATTTCTATTCTAATATTCTTTCCCCTTCAATTCATAATAAACATTTTCAGCATGTTTTGCTGGCCATTGTCTTTGTGAACTATCTCAGGCCTCAGGGTATTTAAAAGAGAGGGCTCTAGCTATAATCAGAGCAAGAGGCAAATTCAGGCTGCCACTTGCTAGATGTTTGACCCTACATTTTCTGTGTCTCAGTTTCCCCAACCATACTTTACTCTGGGATGTAAATTGGACCAAATTTGTAGCTTGTCATGAATATTCAATGAAGAAGACATATCAACCCTTAGTATACATAGTTAGCACTGAATAAAAGGGTACCAGTTATTAGTGCAACCAAACCTGCTCTCTGATGCATCTTTGCTCCAACTCACTGTGCAGTTACTCATCCTGCTTCACCTGCCACATTGGAGCTTATAAAGGTTTTAGATAAGCTGACAGTGATCACCATTTATAGTTTTTTAAAGAACTGATAGTTATTTAAACATTTTCTAGTACTGCTAAGACTCAAGAAACAGGAGACACCTGAAAGTCCTTAATTTCTAACCATTTCCAATAGACTCCTGTGGGCTTGGACTACAGTCAGCACCAGGTCTAACTGCAGGGCTCAGAGCCTCTGCTCTAGGATCAGAATCAGTCCACTGCTTCGAAGCACTAACACATTTCTCTGAAATTCAGGACTCTGCATGCTTTCTGTCAGTATGAGCTAGTCCTCGCCTTAGTGGAGGACATTTTACTCCCATTTCACACTGAACATGAATTATGTGAAAACATATAGATCTGTAACAAGTATCCAACTAGCTGGTATATAATCATGTATTTGAGCTCTTTCAGCATTTAGGTATTGAAATAAAATTATTCCATATTTATTTGTACTCTTTTTTTTTTGTGGTGCCGGGGATTGAACCCAGGGGCGTTCTACCTCCGTGCTACACCCCCGGCCCTATTTTTTTTATACTTTATTTTGAAACCGGGTCTCACGAAGTTGCCAAGGGCCTCACTAGGTAGAGAAGAGAGAGAGAGACAGGGAGAGAGAGAGAGAGAGAGAGAGAGAGAGAGAAAGAGAGAGCACTGAGGCTGGCTGTGAACCCAGATCCTCCGGTCTCCGCCTCTCAAAGTACTGGGATTACAAGCGTGCTCCACCACGCCTGGCTTATTTGTACTCTTTTGGTGATCTTCAAACCTTGTCAAGTGTTTATCATGAGTTTATGTCATATTCAGACACATATGCATATGTATGTAAATGCATAAGAAGACCTGTTCTTCCTTATGGCCAAAAATATTGATATAAAGACTGGGGAAAGGAGACTGATGGAGAGAAAAAAGACCACTATAAAATAGAGAATATAATCAAGTATTATATAACCCTGCCACTGGTTTCTAATGCTCCATGACAGTGAGAAGTAAGACTTCTGTGGTCCCTACGATGTACTGCTGGAGCATCCTTAAGAAAAAGATCAGTCCAAAGAGGGCTCTAGAATCTACTTTCACATTAGGGAGAGGGACCTGATCCTAGATGATTAAGCCAATTGGTATTGAAATTTACAGTCCATTCAAAAGCTCAGAGGCAAGCCAACACATGCAAAACCTCCTCATCCTTCTTCTGAGCTCTGTAGCGTCCCCTGTCATGAAGATCTGATGATTTGTCTCACAAATGTCTTTCTCAGGCTCACCTGCATTCTACGCCCACTACAGCTGACCTGATTCATGTCTTCATTTTCTCTTCCTCAAACTGGGACAAGACTCCTCCCTGTGCTTGGGGACTTCAGTCTCTTCCTACTGTATTCATCCTCCAGTTACAATGGTATCTGGAAATGTGGATCCTATGGGGATTTCCAACATACAAATAATCATAGTGTTTTAGGCTTAAAACTTTTAATCCACTCCAAATTAGTTTTTAGATCAAGTACAGATATTTGACCCTGGCATGGAAGCTGAGATAGGCCATGACCAGACTCCTTAACCCTGATGATTCAGTTAGGAACGGAAACTAAAGATCATCGTCAGGCTTCAGCTAGGGTTGTGTTACCTGGAAGTAAATGAGCCCTGGAGTGGTTTTTCTCTCCTGCCCCAATGTTATGAAAGCTAGAAGCCTCCAAGGTTTCTCTGCTATTCTGTTTTTTTTTTTTCTTACTCCACAGGCCACTCTGGCCATCAATTTTGGCTACATCTGGGAGCAGAGAACAGTTACTCACTTGTTTCTTCATCTCATACATTCTTTGCATGATTTATTTGCTGTTAAGGTAGTAAATTGAAGTAAAAGCAACTTTGAATATGATCTGAGTATTGATTCTCATCGATCATCAAACCCAGACCAGCCCTTTCTAGTCTGATCAAAGATCCTTATAACCATACCCTGCTTTCATTTATAGCTTCTTTCCTTTCCAGCCTGCCATACCACACTTTAAACACCAAAACCACACACAGTTCCTTCAAAACACGATGTAAGCCTCCCTGCTTTGTTCTTACACTCCCCTCTTCATCTAGCTATAGCTCATCTTTTAGGGCTCAACTCAGGAATAAACTTTTCAAGAACAACCAACACAGGTTGCTCTTCCTCCAGACTGGGGCAGGACTACTTCCAATCTGCTTCCACAGCGTCACATCACAGGGCTGATCACCTGTTGTTTGTCGATGTCTTTATTTGTTGGAATCCTTCACTATCCTCTCAAATCCTTGAGAGTGGGACATATTTTATTTACTTGGCATATCCATGCCTAAAACTGTGCCTGACATATTCTCATACCCAATGATTATTTACTGAACTGAATTGTAAACATTTTTTTTTTTTTGCTTATTGGAGGCTGAATCCAGGGACATTATACCTCTGAGCTATACACCCCGAGACCTATTTTATTTTTATTTTGAAACAGAGTCTCGCTAGGTTACTGAGGGTGTGGCTAAGTTGCTGAGGCTGACCTCAAATCTTTGATCCTCCTGTCTCAGCCTCCCAAGTACTGGGATTACAGGTATGCACCACTACATCCAGCAACAATTTTTTGTTTGTTGTTGTTGTTGTTGTTAATTTGGAGTGAATGTAATTGTGAGGTCAGATGCTGTGATGCCTAATAAGTTATGTACACAGACACAATTTTCTCCCAGAAAATTTTATTACTGCTACAAAAAATGAGAAAAAAACTATTTTTATTCCCATTCAACTTTATCAACAAAATCTTGATAGAATGTTCATACTATAATGATGACGCTAACAACTACTACTGTTTATTGAGGATTTCTTATATCAAGGCTCAGAATTGTACATACTCATCTTTTTTTAAAGTTCACAATAGTATAGGCAAGTACTGTTATTATCCCCATTTTGTATGTGTGAAGCACAGAGAGATTAAGTATTTGCCCCAACCACACAGCTTCCATATCCACAAAATGTACTCTAGACATCTGTCAGAGCGTTTTCCAAAACAGTTACTGTGGTAGAGATTATGAAGCTGACTATAAAGCAGCTCTTTAAGTCACATTTGGACTTTAGGGCAGAAACATTATTGTGTGTGGTGCCTGCACCTCATGACTTAGTGTTGCGGCATGTTTATTTGTGACTATTCTGGGCACTCCTTGAGGCAGAAATATCTAGGAGCCACTTGTCCCCCACTGGACTTACCAGAGTCGTGAGCACACAGATCCTTGAGATAAACTCCTTGGCTAATTGCTAATTTGGAGATTTTAATAGAGATTTCAACTCTATCAGTCGTGTCTCTCCTTATGGAAGCACACACATTACATTTATTCACTGAAGAGTACAGCGTGTTTTTCTTTTCCAGTTTTTCACTCTCATCAGTCCTCCATGCGGCTCCCTTGGCGTATGGAACGGGCACCGTGACTGGATGCTCTGTCTCTCTCTTGCATTCCAGCTTGAGCCACATCGTTTCTCTCAGAAAACAGTGGATTTTTCCAATTAAGATCTGGACAAATTGCCGATGTATTTTATGCAAGGCTCTAAGACTGTGTTTTACTTAGCTGCTTCCAGCCACTTTGTCCTGGATAAATTTCACAATTCTGCAAAATGTTATTTCATCTTCTTAATTTTCTAGCCAAGTAGTTTCTACCCTATAAAGCAGACACATAAAAACTACAAAGCTTGGAAACAGTGCTAACAACTTATCTAGGTCTCAGAAATCTTTGGAGACACTTAAAAATAATAAGAGAGGATAATTTTTTAACCTCTTTCCTTAATAAAACATGTTCTAATTTTATTTAAAGCTATAAGACATTTGAAATATCCTTCTTCCTCATCCTTACTCATCCAGTGGCCAACATTATACCTAACTGAAGGTACTAAAGAACGTTCAGGTCCTTGGGGATTTTGTTATAGTCCCACATAAATCAAGTCAGTTTACTATGTGATGCAAGAGAGTTTTATGGTGTTTTTTCTTGTTTTATGTTAAAAAAGAAAATGCCTTTTGCATATTCGATAATTTCTGATGTTTACCTCCATTTGAGAACAAATATAATGAGGTTACACTAATTTCTCTCAATAATAAGGCCAGATTATGTTTGTTCCAAGATGAGGAATTATACTGAGAAGACACACTACAATGCAGACTTTTCTATGATTGCTTTCCTCTCTCAGTATTCATTTAAACTATGCAAAATAAACTTTGCATTTTACATTGGGATTTGTAGAAAAGTAAGATTTAACTTTGGCCCTTTCTTACATCTACTAGACAACTCACTTCTGGCTAACCAGGACAAATGGCAGACCTTAGTAAATAATTTGCATGTAATACCAGTAAGCTACTGTAAGTAAACAGGGTTACTATGTGACAATGGACAGGTCAACTCAGCTCTCTGTGCTTTGGTATTCTCAGGTGTAAAATTAGATATTGAATTAGTTTATAAAAGTAACATTTTTGTGTTTTCAGTAAGAATTTAAAAGCAAATGGATATTTGGGGTGTTAAAAAGAAACTTTCAACTAGCAAGTTTTTCTTTGGAGAAGCAGCGATAATAATAATAATAATGATAGAAAAAACATGGACTTTATTATGTTACTTTGATTCCCAAAGATGAAATTTAATAATTGTACATTCTTGACCTCAATGGCAAAATGAGGAAATATACCATGTATCTTACATAGATGTCAGAAGGTTCTAAAATCAGGGTATAGAAAGTGCTGGCATGGGCAGGTGTGGTGGCGCACACCTTTAATCCTAATACTTGGGAGGCTGAGACAGGATCGCAGGTTCGAAGCCAGCCTCAACAACTTAGACTCTCAGCAACCTAGGGAGACCATGTTTCAAAATAAGAAATAAAAAGGGTTGGAGGTATAGATCAGAAGTAGAATACCCCAGGGTTCCATCCCAAGTACTAAGAAAGAGAAAGAAAGAAAGAAAGAAAGAAAGAAAGAAAGAAAGAAAGAAAGAGGGAGAGAGGGAGGGAGGGAGGGAGGGAGGGAAAGAAAGAAGGAAGGAAGGAAGGAAGGAAGGAAGGAAGGAAGGAAGGAAGGAAGGAAGGAAGGAAAGAAAGGAGGAAGGGAGGGAAGGAGGGAGAGTTGGCATGTGATAGGTGCTCAATAACTGTAGCTTCTTTCTCCTTGGCGTATGACAGATGTCCTTCCCATCACTTCTTCATTCTTTCACATCTTCTCCCACGGCAGCAAAGTATTTTTTTACACAGTACTTCCTGGATGCTGTGGGATGGGAATTGACTGATATTAGCAAGAGAATGATACACTTCTGCTCTAGATATCCTTCCTTCCTGTGAATTCCTATTGGCCCGAGCAAACTCCTACTAAGCAGAAGTAACCACAACTCAAGGCGTTAGAGATGGAGTCAGGAGATGGCTTTCTGGCTGTCACCTCCCAGGTCAGCTTTCACCTGTTGACCTTGACCATTTAAATGAGATAAAAAAAACAGGAATAAAATGAAAGAAGGTAGAAGACTAACAAAGGTAAAGGACCTCTGGGACCTCATCTGAGGCTACTTTAGTTGGATTAGTATATGAGCAGCTAGCAATTATTAAAATAAAATCTGATGGCTCCCTCATGGATTCAAGTATCTGTGTAACTTGCTACTAATAAGATTGTGTTTATTCTAAAATAGATGGACCAACAGGCCTTCCTCAGCTTTGCAGTGATCCGCCACTAAGAACAGAAATGAAATGAAAGGTTTTGTTTGTGGTCTTCTTAGCTTGTGTACTGGCACCGGCCATTAGAATATGAGCCAATCATTTTGCATGCAGAGAGAAGTGGAAAATATCCTATATTTCTTATAACTTGGATCTCTAGGTTGCTTTACCTTATATTTACTTATCCATCAATGGTTATGATACATAGCCAATTTGGCAAAAATTTAAATAGCCAATTTGGCAAAATCACTTAAAGGTTGGCTGCCAACTCTGACTCACCTGGCCCAAAGAGAACCACTGATATCACCTCTTCACCAAACCTGGATACTATTAGTGCTTCCCACCTCATTGCTCCAGAAAGAAAACCCACATAATTATTTCTTACTGCTCTCTTTCCCTCATGCCCACATCCAACCCAGCAGAAGCTCAGGCCACTCAACTTCTAAAACATATCCTGAATTTTGCACATCTCTCCCTCTATACTGTTTCTGATGTTATATTCTGGCATTACTGCACATCCATATCTTAGTCTATTTTGTGCTGCTATAACAGAATGCCATAGACTGGGAAATGTATTGATTCACAATTCTGAAGGCTGGAAAGTCCAATGCCCAGATGCCAGTGTCTGGTGAAGGCTTTCTTGCTGTATCATCGCATGGTAGAAGGACAAAGTCAGAGACCAAGGAGGGTTCAAACTTGCACTTTAATACATCATTAATTCTGCCTATGAGAACAGAGCCCTCATGACTTCAGCACCCCTTAAAAGTTCCACCTCCTATACAATGACAATTACATTTCATCATGAGGTTTGGAGAGAACCAACTTTCAAAACATAACTTCACATGAGAGACATCTTTTAAAAGTCAGATCGTGTTGCTTCTTTTTTAGAACAATTTCAATTTGAATCATTTTCCATCCAAATTAAAATGAAAATCTGATTTCTTGCCTTGGGCTACTAAGTCTTATCATCTGCTCTCTCCTTCATCACTGACCACAACTCTTCCATTCTTCCTTGCCACCCACCACACTTCAATGCCCTCTTTTTCAATCTCGAAGTGCCAAGTTTAGCCTGTTGTTGTGGCACATATCTGTGATCCCACTACTTGAAAGGCTGAGACAGGAGGATCACAATTTAGCGACACCCTCAGCAACTAAGTGAGACCCTGTTTAAAAATAAAAATAAAAAGGGCTGGGGGTGTACCTCAGAGGTAGAATACCCCAGGATTCAATACCCAGCACCAAAAATAAAATAAAGTGCCAAGTTCACTTCTGCTCTAAGAGACCTTTACACAAGTTCCTGATCTGCCTGTCAAGCTGGCTTTAAAGATGTGTGACCTGAACAAGCACAGAAGAGACCCTGGCTCAGAAGGCCTCATGCTTGGTTTAATTCTCTGTGGTTGCCATCTAGAAACTTGTAATAATTTTATCTCTTGTGTTTTTCTATGGAATTAAAAATTTTGTAATTTTGATAATGTCAAATATGAGTTAAATGTTCTTATATTTACATTTAAAACTGGTACTGCACAATATGAAGAATGGTAACATTCATATTGATGATTTGAAATTTTGATTGTCTTTGCATAGAATGGCATTAAATAGCAAACAAGAAACACCATAGGGAGTCAAGAGAAAGATCACAGATGAAAGGGGAAAGCTTTAGATTTTAGCACCTTTATTGCTACTTTTTGTCTTGTTTTGGAACAAGAGGTCCCATATTTTCATTTTGCTGGACCCTGCAAAGTATGTGGCCAGCTCTAGTTGCATGGAATGTTCTTCCTCTGCCGCCAACTTCTCAGAACTGAGTCCTTCATGTAAATTCACATCTCTGATCAAATACCAGCTTCTTGGAGGAGCCACCCCTGGTCCACCAATGTAAATTAGTTACCACTTACTCTCTAGCCAACCAGCCTGTCTCAGCAGTCAGCATGAAGTTGCATGTGAATGTTTGTGCATTCATTTCTAGCTATTGCTCTGTATCCTTCATCTGTGGGAGCAGAACTAGGAGCGCTTGCTCACCACTTACCCTTAGCTGAGAGCACCAACTGACATTTATTAGACATTCAGTAAATATTTGTTGAATGTGTGAATTAATAAATGAAACAATTATCGCTGTATCCTATTAAATAAAACTTCTTTACGTTACTGCATATTTTTTTTAAAAACTACTTTATTTAAAAATTTTAGTAGGGCAAAATAATCAATTTTGAAACACGGAGAACCACAGACTAATTTGGAAGTTATCAATATCCAACTTTCAACATATTTTTATTCATTGTGTGCTATCATTTGGATGTAGAATGTCCTCCAAAATCCCCCAGGTTAAAAACTTGGTCCTGTTGGGCATGTTGGCACACACCTGTAATCCCAGTAATTGGGAGGCTGAGACAAGAAAATCACAGATTTGAGGCCAGCCTCAGCAACTTAGTAAGCTCCTATTTCAAATTAAAAAGGGCTGGGGCTATAGCTCAGAGATAGAATGTCCTTGGGTTCAATTCCCAGTAACTAACACACACACACACACACACACACACACACACACACACATGCTTGGTCCTCAGCTTGGTACTATTGGAAGGTGGTAGAAATTTTTAAGAGTCTCTCTCTCTCTCTCTCTCTCTCGCTCACTCGCTCACTTGCTTGCTCTCTGGCATCCTAGGCCATGAGGTGAACAGTTTGCTCCACCATGCACTTACCACCATGGAATGTTCCTCACCACAAGCTCAAAAGTAATGGTTTTTGTCAACTCTGGCCTAAAATCTCTCAAGTTGCCAAAATAAAACTTAGTTCTCTGTAAGTTGGTTATCCAACTGTTCTGCCCAACTATGGACCAAAATATCCAAAACTGTGAGCCAAAATAAATCTTACTTCTCTGTAAGTTGGTTATCCCTGGCATTTTGTCACAGTAGTAGAAAGCTGACTAACTTGATATGGCTGTAGGAATAAGAGTTGTTGCAATATTTTTCTGCTGTCAATCTAGTACATACATTTAAATAATGCCATGTTATTTTAATATAATATAATGTCATTTCCAATAATCCTTTTTAAACCCTTCCTATAAATGACCACCTTTAAGTTTCAGATAAAAACTGAGTTGTGTTTTTTTATTTCATTTTATTTTGCAATCATTTCCTCATAAAACATCTAGGATAGACAAGGCTGGAGGGTTTCATCTTGTATGTTATGTTGATAGATAGGAAAAAATTACCCAAAGGATTATGTTAAAAAGAAAAAAAAATGTTTTGCCTTACTCTCTGGAAAGGTTGCCCCGGCTGATTAACAATGCCTCCAATGGGTGTAGAAATGGGGATCAGGAGTCCGAATGACATGTATTCCTATCCTGAGATACTCACCCAAACAGGGATGACATGAAGCTAAAAGAATTGCAGCTCTTTTTGGTACAAAATAAAAGTGTGCATTCTTTGTGCTACCAAAGCAACAATTTTGCCCGAGGCAATACTGAAAATAACTATAAATGATAATAAGAAATCAAACTTCTGCAGAACACGAAATTATATCACTCTATGATTTGTTATGAATAGTATTTCTGTAGAGCCAAAACAAATGGCTATACCTAATCATTTTAATACTAAATATAGTTTTATCTTTAATAATGTGGGATATAACTTTTTGGAGGGGATTTATTAAAGTGGTCAATTTGGGATATTTGAAATATGCAGGTATAAAGAAAATTTATATGTACTGTATATTATAAAAAAGAATCCTGTCTTTTGTATAAAGAATTTGAATGCAACTTAGTAAAATTCTTTGCAAAACATTTCTGGCTATCAAAATTTGAAACAATTTTTATAATATCTGATTATATGTTTATACTAAAGATAGAATAGAATGACTTAATTTTCCTAATCATCTTTGGATGCTCCATGATAATTATTTAATTATCACAGAAACCATATTTCAGTTACTCCAAGGGGATGTTTATGATAGAATAATAAATTCTAAGTAAAAATAAAATATCATTAATAACTATAAAATGAGGATGCAAGGGAATACTATAAGCAACTCTGCACAGATACATTCTACAATCTAGAAGTGAGCCAATTCCTCAAAACTCAAAATTGGTATAATATTTTAAAAAATCAATTAATATCCTCCACCATACTAATGGCTAATGAAAAATCACATGGCCATATCATTTGGTGCAGAAAAAGCATTTTACAAAATGACAAAAGTGTTACTTTTATAACAAAGGATAAAACATTTATTTGGTGATTCATGATGAAAAAACATTATTTATGATTAAAAAAACTGGGAATGAAGGGGAACATGACCCTTCCATTCATGAAGAAGGCAAGAATTCCACTCACACTATTACTCAGGAAAGAGGAAGATCCAGCTAGTACAAAAAAAGGAAGAAAAAGAAATGAAAGACATATAAATCAAAAAATATCTGTCCCTATTTGCAGATGAAATGAAAATCCCAAGGAATCAACAACAACAAATACTTCTAAAACTAATAAATGACTTCAGCAAGTATTTTGTATCAACATACAAAAGTTAATTACATTTCCCTATACACAAGCAATGTACGTGCGAGAATCAAAATTTAAAATACAAAACCATTTACAATTGCTCAAAAGAATAAATCAGAGCCAGGCGTGGTGGCGCACGCTTGTAATCCCAGTACTTTGGGAGGCGGAAACCAGAGGATCCGGGTTGGCGGCCAACCTCAGCGCGCATCTGCGCGCGATCTCTCTCTCTCTCTCTCTCTCTCTCTCTCTCTCTACCTAGTGAGGCCCTCTGCAACTTCTTGAGACCCGGTTTCAAAAATAAAGCATAAAAAAAAAAATAGGGCCAGGGGTGTAGCGCGGAGGTAGAACGCCCCTGCGTTCAATCCCCGGTACCGCAAAAAAAAAAAAAAAGAATAAATCAGTAAAGTGTAAACCTAACAAAATACATAAAGAATTTGAATTCTGACTGATAACTACAAAATGCTGATGTAAGGAAATCAAAGAAGATCTAAACAGAGAGACATACCCTGTTCATGGATTGGAAGATTGGGTATGATAAAGATGTTAATTCTCCCCAAAACTGACATATGAATTTAACACAATTTCTACCAATATGTTTGAAAGAGATAGTTAAAGAGAAAATTATTTGGAAATTAATATGGGAAGGCAAAGGAATCAGGATAGCTAAAATATTTTTGTATGTGTGTGATGGTGAGAACTGAACCCAGAGATGTCCTACCTCCAAGCTACATTCCCAGCCCTATTTCATTTTTTGTTTTGAAACATGATCATTCTATGTTTCTGAGAGTCTCACTAAATTAATGAGACTGACCTTGAACCTACAGGCACACACCACCACACCCAGCTACTAAAATAATTTTAAACTATTATTTCAAAGAGAAATATAAGAATGAAATAGGAGGAATCCATCTACCTGATTTCAGGGAATCATTATAGAGCTAACAGTAATCAAGACTAGGGGTTATTGACAAAAATAGACACATAGACTAATGGAAAAGAATAGAGAACTCAGAAATACACTCACAAAAGCACAGGTGTAGCAGTCTGAATAATGCCCCAAAAACATCCATGTCCAGTCCCTGGGACCTGTGACTGTTAGTGTACATGGCTTTGTAATGGAGATTCGTATGTATGATAAAATCAAGGGTTTTTGAAAGAGCAAGATCATTCTGGATTATTCGAGGGGGCCAACATAATCACAACTGTTCCTATAAGTGAAAGGGGGAGACAGAAGTTTTAAAGTCAAGAGACAAATTTGAAGATGGTATCTGATCATTCCTTTAATATCATAATGAACTTAACCAGCTTAGGAATGATAGTTTTCATTGCAAATACAGTCAGTGGGTTTATTTCTAAACCAATAGGTAAGAGTACTAGAAAGAATTCAATTTTAAAAATTAAATTAGGCCAGGCGTGGTGGCGCATGCTTGTAATCCCAGTACTTTGGGAGGCAGAGACCGGAGGATCCGGGTTCGCGGCCAGCCTCAGCGCTCGCTCTCTCTCTCTCTCTCTCTCTCTCTCTTTCTCTCTCCCTGTCTCTCCCTGTCTCTCTCTCCTCAGTGAGGCCCTCCGCAACTTCGTGAGACACGGTTTCAAAATAAAGT
>PVJS01034847.1:8111-21429 GCA_004027185.1 Glis glis
GTGTGCTCTTCCGATCTAAACCGGGTCTCACGAAGTTGCAGAGGGCCTCACTAAGGAGACAGAGAGAGAGAGAGAGAGAGAGAGAGAGAGAGAGGGAGAGAGAGAGCGAGAGCTGAGGCTGGCCACGAACCCGGATCCTCCGGTCTCCGCCTCCCAAAGTACTGGGATTACAAGCGTGCGCCACCACGCCCGGCCTGAGAGTAACATTTTAATTGCCACCATAGACGGGCGTGGTGGTGCACGCTTGTCATCCCAGTACTTGGGAGGCTGAGACCGGAGGATCCAGGTTCGTGGACAGCCTCAGCTACTTAGTGAGGCCTTCTGCAACTCAGTGAGACCTGGTTTCAACATAAAAAATAAAAATAGGGCTGGGGGTGTGGCTCAGAGGTAGAATGCCCCTGGGTTCAATCCCCAGTACCACACACAAAAAAAAAGAAAGAAAGTGCTCCTTCCATAAGCACAGCTCTGTGTCCACCGTGCGCTCAGGAGGATGGAAGAGGGACGAAGTCCTGACTAAGACTCACAGAGAGCTAGAACCCGGGGATGCTTTGCAACCTGGAAAACGAAGCCAGGTGAAATGGAAATCACTCAATGCACCGGCCTTGCAGAAGCAGGCCAGGGTCCTTGCACCTGCTTCTCCAGGGCCTGGGGCCTCGTGTGTGTGTGTGTGTGTGTGTGTGTGTGTATGTGTGTGTGTGGTGGAGAAGGTCATTCCGCTGGGTTTGCTCGTGACGCTCCAGCGTGCTGTGTGTGTGGGACACCCTGGCCGGGAGCCTCCACTTCTCTGTCAGAGGAATCTCAACCCACCTAAGTGCCCCGTGGCTTCCCGAAGACAATGAAAGGCTTTTCAGAGCTGGGGGTGTGTGCGTGTCCTGATTGTGTTTATGTAGTGGCTCTCAGCCCGGCTCACCGTGCAGCTTCGAAAAGTCCACTCGGGCATGGACCCTGGTCCTGGAGATTAGATTTAATTATCCAGGATGTTATTATTATTATTATTATTATTATTGTTGTTGTTGTTGCTGTTATTTTATTATTGCTGAGGGTCTTTCTAAATTGCTGAGGCTGGCCTCGAACCTGTGATCCTTCTATCTTATCCTCCCAAGTCCTGGGATTACAGGCATGCGCCACCACACTCGGTTTCAGGGTGGCATTTTTATTTTATTTATTTTAATTTTATTTATTTTTATTTTGGCAGTACCAGGGATTGAACCCAGGGGCATTCTACCTCCAAGATACACCCCCAGCCCTATTTTTTATGCTTTATTTTGAAATAGGGTCTCACTGAGTTGCGGAGGGCCTCACTAAGTAGCTGAGGCTGTCCGTGAACCTGGATTCTCTGGTCTCAGCCTCCCAAGTACTGGGATTACAAGTGTGCGCCACCACGCCTGGCTATGGTGGCATTTTTTAAAGGTGTACCATGTTTCTTTCACCCTTTCTATGTCTCTGGGTAATGTTTTGAACATATGGGACACAGTTACAATACCTGTATTGTACTGTATTCTTCTCCTTCTAACATCGGTTCTGGGCTGGTTTCAATGGATTATCCTCATTAAAAGTTGTGGCTTCCTGCCTTTCTGTGGGTCTGACATAGTGCATTTCTTTTTTACCTTTCAAGTGCTTGAGGTTTGGGTGTTCTTATTAAATTTTCTAGTGTTCTTTTTTTCACCCTGAAATGCAATTAAGTTATTGGGAGACAGTGTGATCCTTTTGGGGTTTGTGTTTATGATGTTGGAGGTGGCTACAGAGTGGTGCTCATTCCAAGGCTTGTTGTTAAGCACTGCTACCGAATACCTTCTTCAGCGCTGTGCCCCGTGCCCGGGGATGAGGCGGGCTTTCCCTCTCGCTGGGGTCGTGGGCGCTGCTGCTGGCCCCGTGGGAGGTCAGCCACTCTTCCTCTTCATCTTTTTGGGTGG
This sequence comes from Glis glis, assembly GCA_004027185.1. Lineage (NCBI taxonomy): Eukaryota > Metazoa > Chordata > Mammalia > Rodentia > Gliridae > Glis > Glis glis. The sequence continues at coordinate 10,025 of PVJS01034847.1, forward strand.
GTTGTTTCTAGTCTCGGGGGCTCATGGGTAGTTCCCACACCTGTGTGTGACCTCCAGTCCTCGGCTGAATATCTGGGGGGTTCAGAGCTCTAGCCGTTCTCTCTGCACATCCCCCTTCTCTAAAGATCATTCCAAAGTAAAGCCAAGGCTGAGAAGACACCGGGTTAGATCAGAAATGCCCATTTGGAGGTGAGCCTCCTTTCTCTCCCCGGCCTCGCCATGTTTTCTTTATTTCTTTATTTCTTTCCCTTTCGATGACTTGAAGATTCAGCAGTCAAGAGTTCTTTTTCCCAGCAGCGCAATTCGCAATAGACAAATCATGGAGCCAACCCAGGTGTCCACCCACGGATGAACGGATTACAGAATCAGGGGATCGACAGACCATGGAATTCTACTCATCATGGAAGAAGAACACAACTACAATTTGTGGGGAAAATGTGTGGAACTGGAGAATATTATGTTAAGTGAGATTAGCCAGTTGCAGAAAGTGAAGGGTCATATGTTTCTTTTTCTGAAATATGGAAGCTAGGGAGTAATCCGGATACAAGAGGGACTTCAGATACAGGAGGAGAAACCCCAGTGGAACGATGGAGGGGGTTGAGGGGAGAGTGGTGGAGGAGGGGGAGGGAGAATCCTTAAAGGAAACTCTTCTACTAAAGTTATGCACATATGTGAGGTTACCAATGCCAACCTCAACATCATGTACACGTACGGGGAAGAAGGAAGTGGAGAGGGAGCCGGGGAAGCTCACCAAGTGCTGTGCACATGTACGTCCCTATCGCTCTGAACTACATGATGATGTGAGACTACAATGCACCGATAAAAGTATATTTTAAAAAAGAGTTCTTTCGTCATAGTTGAATGACTTTGAGATGGATGAGAGAGACAAACCAACAAACCAAACCCTGATCCTATTAAACTGTCATTAGAGAGGCCTCTGTTAACCATGGCACGAGGCACTCTTAATTAGTTAATTAAAGTCTCCATCTGAGATGGAGAGATTAGTCGTGTGAAAGTTGTCCAATTAAACTAATTAATTGCTTCTTTTATTTGTTTTGTTGTTGTTGAACTGAACCATAAACTGCATAGAAAAAAAAAACAGATTCTCTGCCCCTCCCATCCCCACGGAGCATCCGTTACCCAGCCTTGGAATCCTCAGGCTTTGGACGTGGGGTTTGGGGGTTGCCTGGAGGGGTATTTATGCACACTTTCATTTGATTGCTTGATCCTGAGAGTCAGTCTCCATCCTACAGCAGAGGACGAGGAAGCTAGAAGGTTTGTTTAAACCACCCGTAAGCCGCACGACGGCCCATGGACAAACGTCTGCGATATTAACCTAGTCCCCCCAACTCAAGAACTGCTTTTGTTCTTAGTGTCCCGGTCAGCATTATTGCAGCTATAATCTAAAAGATGGACCATGTAACTTAGAGGAAAGAAGATTTATTTTCTTAAGGTTTCGGGTTCAGTCCACGTGAGGCCGGGGACCGCGGATATCAGAGCATGGTGGTGGGAGGCAGAGAGAGGGAGAGCACATGGGCTGTGCCCCTCACATCATGGAGGCTGGAAGCAAGAGAGCCAGCAGGGGGAGGAGGAACCATAGATAATCCCCAAGGTTGCATCTCCACCTCCAGGGACCCACCTCCAGCCACACCCTAGCCACCCCAGGCCACCACCCAGATAAATCCATTACAATGGATTTATCCTATGCTGGGATTACAACCCTCATGACTCCATTACATCAGCTCCAAACATTAATAAATGAGTTTTTTAGAGGACACTTATATCTAACTATAACACTTGGCAGCTTTATTGTGACGTAAGTCAGCTCCTGTACAACTTACATCATATAATTTCATGGCTTTCATAGGTTCACAGGGTCATGCACCCATCATGACAGTCCATTCTAGAACACCTTCATAATCCCCCCCAGAAGCCTTGTGTCCCCAGCCATCCTCCCCACCTCTTTAGGCCATGCCCCAGGTTCTTGGCAACCGCTAAGCCTAACTTTCTATGTCTATGGATTGGCCTATTTTGGAAAGTTCATGTCAATGGAAGCCTAAAATAGGTGGTCTTTTGTGAATGGCTTCTATCACTTAGCACAATGTTTTCAAGGTTCATCCATTTGGTAGCATCTAGCTATGCTTCATTCCTTTTCTTTACTGAGCAATATTTCATTGTGTGGATACACTGTCCCTCGTTCATCAATTCATCAGTTGGTTGCTTCCACTTCTTAGATAAAAATACCGCTATGAACATTTGTGCATAAGAGTTTCTGTGGACAAGTATTTTCATTTCTTACATAGGTAGATAGATAGATAGGAGTGGAATTAATTGCTGGCTCATATGATAACTCCATTTCTAACCGCTTAAGCTCTGACAGGTTCTTTACTCAATAGCTGAACCATTTTCCATTCCCACCAGCAGTGGCCAATGGTTTAGATCTCTCATTATCCCACTGCTTTTTATTGTCTGTCTTTTTAAAATTACAACTTCCCTGTGGATGCAAAGAGATTCTTTGTGGCATCTCTTCGAGATTGTGATTTGCATTTCCCTGATGACTAATGGCATTGGGCATCTTTTCATGCGTTTTTTCCATATGTATATCTTCTTTGGCGAATTTGTCTAGTTATATTCTTTGCCAGTTTTTAAATTGGGCTATTTGTCATTAATTACTTAATTGCGATAGTTCTTCTTCCAGTCTAGATACAAGTCTCTTTATCAGTTGTATGATTTACAAGGTATTTCTCCCCTTCTTTGGGTTACGGAAGCTTTTGTAGTAAGTCATGAAACAGGGAAGTCTGAGCTGTCCTGTTTCACCTCTCTTTCAAGATTTGTTAACTATTGTTAATTATATCTACCCTACCATGTCGTAGAACACCAGGTTTTATTCCTACTATCAAATGACACAGTACCCGTTGACCAACCTCTCTCCAGCCTTCCTCCTCCTCTCCCCAGGCTCGGGCAACCACTGCTCCACTCTTACATATCTCAAAAAAAGCGAGAAAAGAGGATTTTGAATGTACTCGCCATTAAAAACATGATAAAAGTTGAAGACGCTACATGTGTTAATTACCCTGAATTAATCCTTACCCAGTACAAACATGGATTGAAACATCACGTTAGACCGGGCACAGTTAGGTACATGCCTATGGGCTAAGGCAGGAGCATGGCTTGAACCCCTGTGTTTGAGACCAGCCCCGACAAGGTAGTGAGACCCCTTATCTTAAAAACAAAAACAAACAAGCAAAAAAACCCACACAATTATCACATTGTACCTTATAAGTATGTACAAATATTACATGCTAATCAATACAATAACATAATTTATAAAACTGTTTTGGAAATTCTGGGTACCTTGGAATGCCATATGAATTTCAGTGTGCATGTCTACAAAAAAATTCAGTTGGATTTTTACAGGGATTGTGTTGGATCTATAGATCAATGTGGACAGTAGTGATATCCTAACAAGGTCAAGTCTTCAAATCTAAGAACACAGGGCACCTTTCCATTTCTTTGGGTTTTATCTGTTTTCTTTCAACAACATTTTGTAGTTTTCAGAGTGTAAGCTTTGCACTTTTTTTGGTAAAATACATTTCTATGTCTTTAATTCATTTTGGGTGGGGGATACTGTAGATTGAACCCAGGGGCTTTCTACCTCTGAGCTACACCCCCAGGTCTTTTTATTTTTATTTTTGTGGTACTGGGGATTGAACCCAGGGGCATTCTACCTCCGAGCTCCACTCCCAGCCCTATTTTTTATTCTTTATTTTGAAACAGGGTCTCACTGAGTTGCGGAGGGCCTCACTAAGTAGCTGAGGCTGGCCGCAAACCCGGATCCTCCAGTCTCAGCCTCCCAAGTACTGGGATTACAAGCATGTGCCACCACACCCGGCTTATCTTTTAATTTTTTATTTTTGAAACGAGGTCTCACTAAATTGCCAAGGCCAGCTGTGAACCTGTGACCCTCCCGTCTCAGCTTCCTGAGCACTGGGATTACAGGCGCGCGCCACCACACTTTGATGGGATCAGAGACGAGACTGTTTTCTTAGTTTCTTCTTGGTGTGCTTATTGCTACCATATAAAGGTACAATTGATTTCCTATACTGAGTCTGCATTTTGCAAACTGGAGCAGCTCACTTATTAGACTGCATAGTTGTGGCAAGTGGCTTCCTTGGGGGTTTTCTATGATGTCGTCTGCAAGTAGAGGCAGTTAACCCCTTCTTTCCCAGTCTGGATGCCGGTTATTTAGCTGTCTTGCCTCATTGTCCTGGCTAGAGCCTGCAGCCCGATGCTGGACAGCAGTGGCGAGAGGGGACATTCCTGTCTCGTTCTGCAGGGAGAGCATCAGTCCTGTGCCATTTAGGGGACCGCTGACAGTGGGCTGTGCATACGCATCTTTTATCAAACTGAACGCGTTTCTTTCTTTCTTTCTTTCTTTCTTTCTTTCTTTCTTTCTTTCTTTCTTTCTTTTCTTCCTTTATTGGTGGCACTGGGAATTGAACCCAGGGGAATTCTACCTCCGAGCTACACCCACAGCCCTATTTGTTATTCTTTATTTTAAAACAGGGTCTCACTAAGTTGCGGAGGGCCTCACTAAGTAGCTGAGGGTAGCTGCGAACCTGCGATCCTCCTGTCTCAGTCTCCTGAGTACTGGGATTACAAGCGTGCACCACCACGCCCGGCTTGAACATGTTTCTTTCGATTTCCGCTTCCAGCATGTTGTGTTCCTGAAGGCGTGTTGACTTTTGTCCGGTGCGTTCCTGTGCCTGTTGAGAGGGTCACGTGGGCGTGTGCTTTCTTCTACTGATTTGGCGTATTACATTAGTTGATTTTCAGAAATTAACGCAACCTTGAATTCCAGGGATAAATCTCCCTTGGTCATGGTGTATAATCCTTTATGTATATCACTGGATTCAATTTACCAGTATCCTGTTGAGGGTTTTTGCATAAGAAATGCAAAAATATTCATAAGATATTTTTGTCTAATTTTTTTCTTCTTCTTTTTGTGAAATCTCTGTTAGGTTTCGGGATCAGGGTCATGCTGGTCTCAGTACAAGTTGGGAAGTGTCTTCTGTTTCTCTCTCTCTCTCTCTCTTTTGGTACTAGGGATTGAACCTAGGGGCATTCTATCTCTGAGCTACACCCCCAGCCCTATTTTATTTTTTATTTTGAAACAGGGTCTCACTAAGTTGCTGAGGGTCTTGCTAGGTTGCTGAGGCTACCCTCGAATGTGTGATCCTCCTGTCTCAGCCTCCCAAGTACTAGGATTACAGGCGTGTGCCACCATGCCCAGCTTTTCTGTGTTTTCTTGATGACCTTTCACCCTCAGTACTGTCAGGTGACAATTCACCGAAAGGGGACGCTGACTATAGAACTTACAGAAACACGGAGTCTCTTCCTGGCTTTTAAATTCCAAAAGCCTATATTTCCAGGAGAACAAGAATCCACAGGGAGTGGTCAGTGGACTGGGGAGGAAACAGAACAGATGTGCCTGCCCTCAGTTGCGGTGAGAATTCTGGGGGATGGGGAGGCTGGGTCTCCTGGGGGAGAATCCCTGACAGGTGCTGAAGAAACGAGCCCATTCCCTGCTTTCCGGATGAATCACCAGGAAAGGTAGCCAAGGCCCAGAGAGGCCCGTTGGGTCCCAGAATAGAGGGGACCATTGCTGTTCTTTGGAGTAGTACAGAGAGGACGTGGCTGTTCTGAGGGGGCAGAGATGGTGGACGGGGATGCCACCAAATTACTCAGGCCCCACCATGGGTCTGGAGCAACAGCCTGTAGGAGAGAGGGACTCCAGGCCACGGTGTGAGGGAGGCTGCCTCCAGGAGGCCCCACTGCGGCATCTGGGCAGGTGCCTGGCTGGACAGATGATCTCAAGAGCAACCCCTGCCCTCTTGCTGTCTTCTTACTTTGTAAACTTCTAGAACTTGGCTACCCCACAGGTAAGATTCAGACAGATGAACACACATTCTGCCAACCTTATGCAGTGGAGCCTGGGGATTCAGGTGAGTCGTGAGAAATGAAGGAAGTTTCGTGAATTCCTCCGTTGGCCAAGCTTTAGCTTTGCCATGCTCGTCTGACTACCTCCGTGCATCCTAGAACGAGGGGGCAGGGGCAGAAAATCCTTCGGAGCTTGTCTCAGTCAGGTATTGCCGCTGAACAAACACACCCATCTCCATTGCATATAAAAATAAGCATCGATTTCTCGGGTCTGTGCGTGGGCTGGGGTGGTTTGCTGGTCTCCTCTGGCTTCTGCTGGACCATTTTAAATTATTGTCATAGGTTTAGAATGGGCACACTGTCCCTTCTACCCACTGACCAGAGCAAATAATGTGGCCAAATCCTAAGCTGAGGTGCCTGGCAATAAACTCTGTGTTTAGCAGGAGGGGCTGTAAAGGGCATGGATTTGGAAGAGGTAAAGATGGAGGATCAATGAACCCACGTATCATGAATGGAGACACAGAGAGAGAGCAGGTGTGTGCCAACACACATATACACAGGCAGGTCTGGGAGAAAATTCAAGGAGAAGAGAAGGCTAGCACTGGACCTCAGGCAAGAATAGAGCGGGGTCTGGGCCGGCTCCCCACGTGAGAGAGCTTGGGCTGAGTCTTTGCACCAGCCAAGAGGACGTCCCGAGGGGCCACGCGTCTGACCGTGGCCATTGTCATCCTGGCAAAGTGCTGGCTGGCCCCGGGCTCTGTTGACCCAGTTGCAATTTAAGCTTTTCTACCAGGACAAATGAAAATGATGGGTTGGTCTCGAAGTGAATATAATTTTGAGAGCCCAGAGGTAGTATTGGTTAAACAGAAGAAAGACGGCGTGAATTTCCCAGCAGGAAAAAGCGCAGTTATTCTTTTCTACGGAAAATAAATACTAAGTTCTGAGCGGTATTTTTGGACGCATCCATTGAGTAGCTAAACCCGCCAGTCCCCTCTTCCATGCCTTGCCCGGGTGATAGACAACTGATGAATTACTGCGTGTAACGGGTAATTTTGCCATCCGCAGCTTGTTCTGCTCCTGAGCGTTAGGAAATCTCCATGCTTTTGTACACGGCTTAAAACGTTTGATGCGTATGCCTCAGTCCTTGAACACTGTGGAGGTTGTGGAAAGAAATCTTTGTCAAACTTCGGCATCTGAGGAGCACTGAACAGGGAGCTCCTGCACGAGAAGACAGGTGTAAAAGCGACCCTTCCGGAACACTGCGTGCCCTTTGCCTGTCCGGTCGAAAATCCATCATCACACACCTGGGCACAGTTTTGGAGGTTCCGAAGTATTGGGAATACCACCACCTGAGTCCCGGTGAGCAGAGAAGTCCTTCGACTGTTGAGATGTGAGATGCCAGGATTTGCACCCAAGAACTCGGGTGACAATCCATCGACATTCATCCCGGCTGCATTGGCGTGAATGCCGGCACCACTGGCCTCGCAAAGCAGTGCCGTTCCCAATAGCCATCCATTTTAGCCAGCAGTTCTAAGGGTTGAGAAGGGAGGTAGCATTTTGGGAAACAGGATCAAGGGCGCTGGAACTGGACGCCTTTAGAGCTCAGGTTTCGAGATCCCAGACATGTCCCTCAAGAGTCCCCATGCCCGCCCAGACTGAGCCAGTGAGGAGTCCCTGCCCACACATGCCTCCAGCCCAGGCTCATGGGTCCCCAGCCTGTGGTCCAGGACAGGGTCTCATCAAGGGCAGCGGCTGCTCTCTCCACCACGTCTCTTCATTCTGAAGGTCTGTGTCTTGGTCAACATTCTCAGTGCTGGAATCTCAAACAACTGATCACACAACTTAGAGAAAGGAAGATTCATTTGCTCACAGTTTTGGAGATTTCAGAGGTTCAGTCCATGTCAGGTCAGGTCAGCGGAGTTCAGGGCATGGAGGTGGGAAGCAGAGAGAGGGGGAGAGCCAGGCTCTGCTCTCACATCATGGAAGCCAGAAGCAGAGAGCCAGCAAGCAAGGAGATTCAAAGACAAAAGCACACCCCTAGGACCCACTTTCTCCAGCCACACCCCACCTGCCTAGGTGAACACCCAGTAGGTCTATTACAATGGGCTGACCCACTGATGAGATTACAGCCCTCGTGACTTAATCACATCAACTCTGAACATTAATACATGAGCTCTTCCTGTAGAAGGAAGGTCTCCTGTTCTGCATTGGTCTGATCATGACCAGTTACATCTTGTCCCTCTGCCTGTGATGTTCCCCGGTCACCTGTCAGAGTTCACATGAACACATTTCCACAAGTTGACAATGGTGACACCATCTACATACTTCAGGTCGTGCCTCTCAAGAGATGTACCGTCAGTAATGTGAAGTCTTGTCACTGGGTTAAGGGGGCTGCCGGATCCCCCAGGGTAGAGCGATGTGTCCCCCACTAACCTGTGGGCTTACAATCTGCTGCCTGCCGATCTCCAAGTTCTCTCTATTTTCGCAGACATTTTTGCAAACTTCTTATTAACTTTCCCCACTTTGAGTATCAGTTTGGAGCAGTGGCTTTTCACTAAGTGGCTAGTTCTAACCACCTATCATGATGGCTCTCCCGACGATGGTCACATGTCAGCGTGTGCATCGGCAGACTCTTGGGCTACCTTGCTTGCTCAATGGATAAGATTCCCAAACCATTTAGCAAGAATTCCTGGTCTCTGGCAGCAAGATGTTCCAGAATCATCTTGGCTGTTGTCTTTTCCAGGACATCAAGTCAAGGACTCTCCAAAGAGCTCTGCTTCTTCTTTTTGTAGACTCATATTCAAGAAGAAACCCTGAGCCTGGCATGGTGGTGTGCACCTGTAATCCCAGTCCTTGGGAGGCTGTGATAGGAGGATCACAGGTTTGAAACCAGCCTCAGCAATTTATAGAGGCTCTCAGCAACTTGGCGAGATCCTGTTTCCAAATAAATAAAATAGGGCTGGAGGTGTATCTCAGAAGTAGAATGCCCCTGGGTTCAATCCCCAGCACCTCCTCACTCTCCCCCCCCAAAAGAAGAATTTCTGGGCCAAGGAGGACATATCAGAGTGTCCCACAGAAATCCCAGTGGCTCCCTACTCGTGGAGATGGAGAGGGACTCCTTGTGTAGAACAGGAGTTCACAATCCAACCACCACGTTACTGGATCGATCGACCACATTTTATTCTAATGTTAAAAGAGGAAAATGTTTTTCCCTCTAATATGTTTACCTAAACATTTAATCATAGCTGTAAATATAATTCTTACACGTGCCCTTGTGGGGTCCCCTCCTGGAGCTACCCTGTCCCCCTCTGAGCCCTCAGTCCATCCTTCATCTCTTCTGAAGACCGCTTGGCACCAGGCCTGGAGCTGAGTCCTGGACGTCACGTGAACAAGGCAGACACGTGCGTGGGACGTTGCAGGAGTGAAGATTTAGACGGGGACACGCACAAGCACGTACGGCAATCCGGTGAGAACCAAGCGGGTCGCCCAGGGCTGGGCCACGGGGACTCTAGGCAGGAACAGAAGCTCAGAATCATGAGTGTCCCTGCGGTCTCTCTGGGCTCCCCCACTTTCCTCTCTGTTCCATCTCCTGCTGTCTCCTGGTTGGCTGCTATGACCTCCATACCCTAGCTCCCCGTGACTGCTCAGCCTCCTCTTACCAAGGAGCTTCCCACTTTCTGAACCACTGGCCCCTCACCTGTGATGGGATGAGGGTTCAGGGCAGGGTGGATGGGACTTACTTGGCTGAGCCAGAAAGGTGCTCTGAGACGGGTTGGGGGATAAAGGTGTGGAACCCCCAAAATAATCCACCATCAACATGGCGGTCCAGACCAGAGGCGCTCAGGGGGATTGGTAAAGTCTTTCCACCTGGACTCCCTGGTCCCTGCTTCCGCTCAGTCCCTCAACCTGGACCCTGCTTCCCGTCAATCCTACACCCTGGTCCCCACTTCTGCTCCTGTCCCATACCCTGGTTCCCACTTCCCTTTAGTCTCACACTCCGGTCCCCAGTTCTGCTCAATCCCACTCCCCACTTGGACACCAGACCTCCTGATCCTGCTAGGACAAGGGCCCTGGCTCCCTGGGGTGGCCTTCCCCTTGAGGGGTGCCTTATAAAACAAGTCAGAAACCCAGAGGAGCCTCGGGAGTCACCGCCACCCATGTGAGGTCACAGAATTTCTTCCCTGGACATTTTCAGGAGGACAGTGGACGCCTCCATTTGCTGATTTCTGGTTATGAATTAAATACATAATTGAGTCCGAAATCTGTTTCTTAAAGAGGATTCCATGTGAGTGACTGATGGACCCAAGTTTTAACGGGTGATCTCTGCACATCTGAGACAGTTTCTCCTTGAAAGATAGGTCTTGTCAGTTGATGGACTCATCAAATTCCTAGGATGTTTATGGTCAGATATTTAATTTTAAAACTAATTTTAGGCTGGGGTTTGTAACTCAATGGTAGAGCGCCTGCCCAGCACGTACTAAGCCCTGGGCTTGCTTCCCAATACCACAAAAAGGTAAATAAATAAAAAATAAAGAGACACTAGATGCATTTTTCAAGAAAATTTTTTTTATTTTATTTATGTTTTGGTACTGGGGATTGAAGCCAAGGGCATTCTACCTCTGAGCTATACCCCTAGCACTTTTTAAATTTAGAAACAGGGTCTCACTAAGTTGCTGAGGCTGGCCTCGAATCTGTGATCCTCCTGTCTCAGCCTCCCAAGTACTGGGAGTACATGGGTCATCACAACTTGCTTAAAAGTAATTTTAAGTAATTTTAAAATAGATATGTCTTATACTCTGCATTAGGAATACAGTGCAGAAAACAACACCACCACCACCAATAACAACAGCAACTGTCCCTCTAGCCTGAAGAATACCACCCCCAAACTGAAAGAGCCCACTGCACACCATCACAGCGGGGGAGGGAAGAAGCCAGGCCCCCATGGCAGGCGATCCAGGGTGTCACAGTGACTGAATTACCACAGCTGCACTGATGAAAAACAAGATATTTGTCAGGAACAATTACCCTTGAAGCGGCTTGATTCTGGAGGATTTGCTCAAAAAAGAGTCAATCAGAAATAAAACAGCTGCTTTTCATGGGGGCGGGGGAGCTAGCTTGGGAGGACCGCCCATTGCTGGGAGGGGAGTTGTGTGGAAGGCGCCAGGGAAGGAGCCTCACGCTGCAGACCATGTGGCCCCAGGCCAGCCTGCGGCGTCCTGGCCGGCCGCAGCTGCCCAGCCCGGTGAGTGCTACAGCCTGCCCATCTCACCAGAGGACTGACTCAGGAAGATTGATTTTCTAGAAGTTTTGTAAGTTCAAGGCCACTGTTAAAGCCTTTTTTGTAGATTCCCGAGTCCCTCTGGGATGTTCTTTTCTGAAATAGAATCCCAGGTTGTTTGAACGCTGGGCCAACACCCCCCCCTCCTCCTCCTCCTCCTCCTCCTTCTCCTTCTCCTCCTCCTTCT
>PVJS01034848.1:0-21334 GCA_004027185.1 Glis glis
CTTTGGCTAGAAGGTGAGTTTCTTGTAAGCAGCATATAGTTGGGTTATGTTTTTTAATCAATATTGCCACTCTATGTCTTTTCTTAACATGCTTTTATTGGTGCATTGTAGTCTCACATCACAATGAATATCTATTTGATATTAACATACATGCACACAGTTCTTAGTGTCCCCCCCCCCGCTTCCCTCTACCCATGTGAAGTACCGAGAATGATGTTGGTATATTCTCACATGTACACATTGTTTATGATAGTAATTCCATTGATTCACTTCTTTCTTGCCCTTACCTTCCCTTGTACCACTTCTCTTGCCCCACTGAGGGTTCTCCATTATCATCTGGAGTCTCTTGTGTGTCCCCACTACTCCCTAGGTTGCACACATTAATGAAAACATATGTCCCTTCTTTTTTTGTGATTGGCTGATCTTGCTTAACATAATGTTCTCCAGATCTTCCATTTTTTGCAAATGATGTTATTTTGTTCTTTATTGCTGAGTGGAATTCTGTTGTGTGTATTTCCCACAATTTTGTAATTCACTCATCTGTTGATGGACACCTAGGTTGGTCCGACAATTTGGCCACTGTGAATTGTTCTGCTATGAACATGGGTATGCATATATTACTGTAGTTTTCTAGTTTCAATACCTTTGCTATGATACCCAGTAGTGGTATAGCCAGATCATATGATGGATCCATTCCCAGTTTTCTGAGGAAACTCTTCACTGATCTCCATAGTGGTTGAACTAGTTTGCAATCCCACCAACAGTGTAGAAGAGTCCCAAATTGCCCACATCCTTGCCAACATTTGTTGTTGTTTGAATTCTTAATGATTGCCATTCTAATTGGGGTTAGACAAAATCTTAGAGTAGTTTTGATTTGCATTTCCCTGATTGCTAATGATGTTGAACATTTTTCATTTATCTGTTGGCCATTTGTATCTCTTCTTTCATGAAGTGTCTATTCATTTCAGCTGCCCACTTCTTGATCAGAGTATTTGATTTCTTAGTGTAAAGTCTTTTAAGTCCTTTGTATATCCGAGATATTAGACCTCTGTCAGAGGGATAGCTTTGCAAAGATCTTCTCCAATTCTGTAGGCTTTCGCTTTAGGCTCTTGATGGTTTCCTTTGATGAGCAGAAGCTTTGTAGTTTAATGCTATCCCACTTATTAATTCTTGCTTTAATTTCCTGTGTTTGGAGGTCTTGTTGAGGAAGTTTCTACCTGTGCCTATATGTTGGAGTGTTGAACCTATGCCTTCTTCTAATAATTTCACAGCCTCTGGTCTAACTTCCAGGTCTCTGATCCATTTTGAGTTGACTCTTGTGCAGGGTGAGAGGTAAGGATTTAGTTCCATGTTTTTTTTTTACAGGTAGAAAACCAGTTTTTCCAGCACCATTTGTTGAAAAGACTGGTGGAAAGTTGTTTTATTCCAGGGTCCAGAGTACTTCATACAAATCCTTCCTGGCATTCCTTACTTGGGTTGAGAAGTCTAGGGGTGATTTTTATTGTTTTGCCCCATATGCCACCCATTCTTTTGTTCTTGCTGCTTGTAGGATTATTTCTTTGGCCTCTATTTTAATTAATATGTGGCGTGGGTAGTCCTTCTTTGGTCCTGTCTTAACGCTGTTCTATATGTCTCCTGTATGTGAATGTCCAAATTCTTTTCTATATTCGAAATATTCTCTGAAATTTTTTCTTTGAAGAGGTTTCTATACCCTTGATCTGTGCTTCTAAATCTTCGATGCCTTTAATCCTTAGATTAGGACGTCTTGTATTGTCCAGTGTTTCTTGGATGGCCAGGGTGTGTTGTTGTAATATCTTCTGCATATTGTCGACTGTGTTTTCAGTTTTGAATGATCTGTCTTCCAGGATTGATACCCTATTTTCCATGTGGTCAAGTCTACTAAAATTGGTTTCTATTGCAGGCTTTAATTCGTTTATCGACTCCTTCATTTCGTTCAGTGTTTCTTTCTGTTTCTTTCTTAGAGCCTCAACTTCCTCCTTAATCTCCTCTATGCTTTATTTGAGGCCTTTCATCATTCTGAAGATCAAAATTCTGAATTCTCCATCTTGCATTTCCTGTAGGTCAATATCAGTAATCTCACTTGTTGATACATTGTGAGTGTTTCTTGTTTCCTCACTGTTTGTCATTCTCGTATTTTCGGTGTTTTCAATTTTGTGTTTCTGTTGCCTCTGCATCATCTTCCTGTCTATTCATTTGACCTCTTGATGGTCCCTATAGTCCCAATTGGGTCAGTAAGCTGCAGGCTGTGGTTCCCTCCCGTCTGGTTGACCAGGGCATGGTGTGTGTGTGGGGGGGCATGCAGGCTCTGGAGCTTGGGTGTTGGGACGTGAGGCACACATCAAGGCGTGGTGTTGGATGTGGGGTTCGAGGTGTGGGTGACGGTGCCGGAAGGTTCCCGGTCTCCAAGGCGTGGGTGCTGAAGGTCGCCCAGGCTCCAAGGGATGCACACGTGCTCCGGGTCTCAGGAGGCATCTCTGGAGGTTGCCCGGGATATGATGCACGGCGCTGAGGATCTTGCATGGCCCAGAGGGGGGTGCAGACTCCAGGTATTGGGTGGCAGTGCCTGAGGGTGAACAGGCTCTGAGGCATGGCACAGAGGATTGCGTGCAGGCCACAGGAAGGCACGTGAGCTCCTGGATCTCTGGTGGTGGTGCCAGAGCATGCCCTTGCTCAGAGGCAGTGCAGAGGGTCATGTGCATCTTGGGTGGTGGCACCGGAGTATATTTGGACTCTGAAGTGCGGCACAGAGGCTCTCACATAGGCAAGAGAGGTGCGGGCTCTGGGTCTTGGGTAGCAGCACCAGAGGGCATGGGGGTCCGAGGTGGGGCGCAGAGGGCTGCTTGGGTCTCAGGTGGCGGTGTTGGAGTCCAAGGCGGGGTACGGAGGGCCGCCCAGGTCACCCTGAAGGGCAGGGGGGTCCACATGTGGCTTGGAGGGCCTCCTGGTCCATGCCGGTTGGCATGGGGGTCTGAGCCTGGGTGCGGAGGGACACCCCACCTGGGTTTCTCTGGAGGGCGTGGAAGTCCGTGGCGGGGTGTGGAGGGCCACCCGGATTGCACCAGGGGTCGCGGGGTCCAAGGCAAGGGAGGGCTGCCTGAATTGTGCTGGAGTGCTAGAGTCCAAGGTGGGGCGCGGAAGGCCACCCGGGTCGCGCTGTGGGGGGTGCCTGAGTCCTAGGCAGGGTGCAGAGGGCCACCTGGGTCATGCCGAATGGCGCGGGGTTCCAAGGCGGGGCGCGGAGGGTGCCCGGGTCGGGCAGGAGGGTGCCTGAGTCCAAGGTGGGGCGCGGGGGCCACCAGGGTCACGCTGGTCATCGCGGGAGTCTGAGGCGGGCACAGAGGATGGCCTGGATCGTGCTGGATAGTGCAGGGGTCCAATGTGGGGCCATCTATGTCTTTTAATTGGGGTGTTAAGTCCTTTGATATCCAATGTTATTATTAGGATATGATTTTTTTCCTGTAATTTTGAGTTCTATTTTTTGTTTGATGTAGTGTTGAATTTCCTTGCTTAGTTGCCCACCTGGTGGTGTTCACCTCTTCTCTGGTTCTGGAATTTGCTTGTTTTTTCTTTGTGTTTTTTTCTTTTAGGATTTTCACTAGTGCTGGCTTGGTCCTCATGAATTCTTTAAGTTTTAGCTTGTCTTGGAACTTTTTATTTCTCCATCAATTTTCAATGATAACTTTGCTGGATATGTCTTGGGTGGAAGTTGTTTTCTTCCAGGGTCCAGAGTACTTCATACCAATCCCTCCTGGCATTCATGACTTGGGTTGAGAAATATGGAGTGATTTTTATTGTTTTGCCCCTGTATGTCACCTGTTCTTTTGTTTTTGCTGCTTTAGGATTCTTTCCTTGGCCTCTCTGTTGATCATTTTGATTATTATGTGGTGTGGGGAGGTACTTCTTTGGTCCTGTCTTAACGGTGTTCTGTATGTATCCTGTATGTGAAAGTCCATGTCTTCTTCTATGTTTGGAAAATTCTCTGAAATTATTTCTCTGAAGAGGTTTTTGATACCCTTGGTCTGTGCTTCTAAACCTTCTTCAATTCCTTTTATCCTTAGGTTAGAACATGTTCTATTGTGCTGCATTTCTTGGATGGTTAGGGTGTGTTGTTGTAATATTCTCTGTAAATCATTGACTGTGTTTTCAGTGTTGAATGAACTGTCTTCCAGCAGTGATACCCTGTTTTCCATGTGGTCGAGACTGCCAAAGTGGGTTTCTATTGTGGTCTTCAATTCATTTATTGACTCCTTCATTTGGTTCAAAGTTTCTTTCTGGTTCTTTTTTAGAGCCTCAATTTCCTCCTTCCTCTCCTGTACACTTTCTTTGAGGCCTTTCATCATTCTGAAGATCAGAATTCAGAATTCTCCATCTTGCATTTCCTGAAGTACAATATCAATAATCTCCCTTGTTGTTACATTGTGAGTTTCTTGTTTCCTTGCTGTTCCTCATTCTTGTATTTTCGGTATTCTCATTTTATGTTTCTGCTGTCTTAGTATCTTCTTTTTGTTTGTAAGTATGTCTATTTGTTATCCCTGTATAATAAGGTCTGTGCTGGGGATATATGTTTCTACCCAATCTGACTCATATAACCAATCTCTTGGTTTGTCCCTCAGAACCTCTTTGCCTAGATATAGTTCTTAGTGCAGGCAAAGAGGAGTCTCTGATTTTCTGGCAGCTGCCATGCTCTCCAGGCCCAAACTCCACTGGGCTAGAGACTGTGATACCCTGTTCAGAGCCTGCAGCCTGCTGTTTGGGATTTAATACTCAAAAGCCACCACTGCTGCTCTACTGATTGTGAGCCCTTGATACTGCAGAGCACTGAACTCTGGCCTCTGTGGCCAGTGCGCTTAGGCTCAGCAAAGCTGGCTATTGCTATGTTCTGAGCTTGTGGCTCAGCTCGCTGTGCTTTGGTGGCTCCTGTATCCTGCCCCTGATCCACTTGTTAAGATCATGCATGGTACTGTAAGTTACTGGCATTCATGCATGCCAAGTATAAACTCTGCTGGTGGTGAGAGTGTCTAGTTCCCAGCCTGAAGGTATGATCGAGCAGGGACCTACTGGGCCTCTGGTCTCTTGGCCTCCAGGTGGGGTCTGAGCAGGATGACACAGCTGTTACTCTCTGCCCACTGACCAGGGTCTGGTGGGGAGAAATTGTACAGTTCTGAGGCTTGGTTTGGGTGGCTCAGTCTTCTTGGTACCTGAGGAACCTCTGCTGTTCTGGCCACTGCAATTGCGTGCACCCTCTCTGGTGGAATAGGCCTTTCTTCTTATGTCTGAGGCCTTTAACTTTGCCTTGCCTGGAGAAGTGGTAATAATCTCCACTGTGGCAGTTGCTAAGTGAGACAATGCTGTTTTTCCTCAAGACCCATCTTCATCCTTCTTCTTTGTTTCTAAACCTATTACTAGACTCAAGTGCTAGCAGGGCCCTAGAGATGAGGCACCAAGTATGACCCATCAGGAGATGCATGCCAAAAAACAAACCTACTTGAGTTTTCTACTTATACAAATAGAAATCTAGGAAATATGTGGGAATGTACATTAAGGGAACCAGATAATGGTGGGAGGAACAAAAGTTCAATCAGGCAGAATTTGTTGATATGCATATGCTAAACAAAGATTCTGCATTATTGTTACAGCTTAGGAACTCAGGAAAGGAGCAAGCAGTTAGGTTGGCTGAACAAAATGTGGATCAAAAATGGCTCGCTGTGAGTGAGATGCAAAGGTCTGCTATCCCTTGGTTTACTGTAGGCAAAGGGATTAGAGTCTTATAGAGGTTAGGATGCTAGAGGGGATTTATCACATAAAACCTACTCATCCAGAAGATGTACCTTTCACCAAAAATTAAAAGATATAGATTTTTGGGGGAGCCCCTGAAGAGTTCCACAATTGCTTTTCTACGTAGACTGGGCCTTATAGTGGGGACTGCACTCATTCATATGGAAAATGTAAAACCAATGGGAATAATTGGATCCTAGGTTGGCAGGGGCAAAGTAGTGGTGCTCAACTGTTAAAGGCAAAGCAGGCCTTAATTCCCACAATGAACAGCAGAGGCAAAGCAACCATTAAAATAATCTGATTTGTGGAGATTCATATTGTTGGGTAGTTAATCGTGGTGTTCCTGGTAGATAGGGAACCTACTAGATTCTTACTTGATCCGTGTAAACTTTTAGGTCAAATAAGAAAATTCTAGCTTGAATCATAAAAACATAGATCCATGGCCTCTGAATCAATTCCCAGGTGAGCCAGTTTACAGACCCAGAACCTCTTGAAATAAAAGGGAGGCCAGGTCCCTTCCAGGGACCTTAGGCCAGGATAAGGGGTACAGAGTGCTATGGTAAGGACTCACAATTTTATTAGGAAAATCAAGTTATACTTTCCTGGGAATATGATATCTGGGCCCATACTTGAACAAAATGAATTCTACAACATTCTGAGTGGATTAATCCTTTGTTAGGTTAAATGTGTTACCTATCTCAAGATTGCAAACCCCTAATAAGTAGGACCACTACAACCCCAGCACCCAGTACAATGCCCTAATGAATACAATTGCTACAATTTAGTCACCATTTTAATAAGTTACCTGGGGAAATATTTCTCTATATTTTGTTCTAGCTAGATTTTCATGACCATCATAAAATCCCTGAGGTATTGTGCAGATTTCCCAACTTTATAAAGAAAAAAGGTTTATTTAGGCCACAGTTCTAGAGATTCAAGGGCATGGTGTCATCATCAGCTTGTCTCTGGTGAAGATCTCTAGGAAGATGGCAGGAGTGTCTGACAAAGGGAGAGATCACATCACCACCAGGAAGCCAAAGAATGACTGGGGATTCGGTTCGGGCTCACTCTTACAACAGCTCACTGTCAAAAGAGGACAGTGTCCCATGAGAGCTACCTTGATCCCCTCCACAGGTAGCTTCCCCAGTGACATGAGGACTTCCCACTAGGTACCGCTTTTTACAGGTTCCACACATCTTCCAATATCAGCTCCCCAGAGACCAAACCTCCAACACAGGTACCCTTGGGGAATAAACCACATCCATACCATAGCATTTGACAAATACATTTAGAGTTCAGTCACATAGCACAAATCAAAAGTGAGATAGAAAACCTAAGGTGGTAGAATTTCAGTGCCTAAGACTTTTATCAAGACATTATGAATTGGCATTCTAATTCTTTTAAAATTCATTTATAAGTCATAATCAGGTGGATTACGATTATTGTTCTAGAGTTTCTGATAGTCAAAAAGTTTAAAGATGTTACATGGAAATTGGAATTAGATTTGATTCACTCTATTCTAATTCTTTGATAGTATCTCAACTGGACATGCACAATGACTGTCATAATTTTAATTAAAACATACCATTTTCATCCATGGCAGATAGACACATTATTAAATTTTATCTGATTCAGTGTATGCATTGTTTTAATGTAATAGATTATTGTTTGTAAGGGTTTTTTGTAGAAAAATTGAACAGATAGTACAGAATTTCTGTATACCCCTCCCACTACCCTTTGCTCAGTTTCCCTGTTTTTAACATCTTATATTGATGTGACAGTTTATTAAAATTGATGAACCGATGTTGATATATTATTATTAACTAAAGTCCATGAATTATGTTAGGGTTCATGTTTTGTACTGTGTAATTTTGTGTTTTGCAAAGTACAGAATGCCCAACATTATAGTATCATAATGAATAGTTTCACTGCCTTAAAAATCCACATTTCCCATCCATCCTTTCATTCCTTCCCCCTCCCCCTGAATGTCTGGCAACCATTGACCCTTTTACTGTCCTTATAGATTTACCTTTTCCAAAATGTCACAATTTCGAATACAAAGTGTGTAGCCTTTTCAAACAGGATTTTTTTCACTGAGGAAAATACATTTAAAATTCTTACATGTCTTTTCATAGCTTTTCATTGCGCACTTTATGGGTGCGCTACATTTTACCCATTGAAAAACATTTTAGGTGCTTCCAGTTGGGGGATTTACAACTAAAGATGAGATGGATCTTCCCTTGAATATCTTTGTGTAGCTATGTTTTCAACTCATTTGGTTAAATATCTAGGACCTTGGCTGCTAGATAGCATGATATGACTCTACTTATCTCTATAGGCAACTCACAGACTATCTTCCAAAATGGATGCACTATTTTACATTTCCTCCAGCAATTAATGAAAGTTCCTGTTTTTCCCAATCCGTGTCAGCATGTAGTATTGTCAGAGTTTGGGATTTAAGTGGTACCTCATTTTTTAAAATTTGTAATTCCTTAAGATATGTTATGGTGAGTATGTTTTCATGTACCTATTTGCCATATTTGTATCTTTTTTGAAGAGATGTTCAGATCTTATGCCCTTATTTATTTAATTGCCTATACTTCCCCTTTGTTTTGTGTTATTTTGTTTTGTTTTTTGAGAGTGCTGAGGATTGAACTCTAGACCTTGTACATGCCAGGCAAGAGGTCTACCACAGAGCTATATCGCCAGCCTTCCTTTTGCCCATTTCTAAATTAGGCTTTTTTAATATGGAAAACTGTCTAAGAAATATTGTTGCATGAATGCACTTTATATTATAGGATGATTGACATATGCACAGTTATATACATATAGTTTTATATGTACATAAGACATAAATATATATATTTACTTTTATTTTAATAAATGTAAAAACCACCAAACTGCAACAGTGGTTACCTGTAGGAGGTAGGACTTTGGGAGGAGCACTTCTACTTTATACTCTTCTGTATTGTTCAAATTGTTTCCATAGGTTCTTATCATAACTAAATATCTTAATAAAACTAACACTGTTACCATAGTATATTAAATAATCTATAGAAATTATTTGGATGTCACCAGTTTTTCCATTAATGTCTTTATTTCCTGGTACAAGATCCAGTCTAGTTTTCCACACTGCATTTCGTTGTGTGGTCTTCCTAGTCTTCTCTAGTATGTGAGAGGTTTTTTGTTTTGTTTTGCCTTTCATGAACTTGACACTTTTGAAGAGTGTGGGTCAGTTATTTTGTAGAATGACCCTTAATTTGGGTTCTGCAGGTGTTTTCGCATAATTAGATTGAAATTTTGCCTTCTTGTCAAGAATACCACAGAATCAGTGCTGTGCCCTTTTCAGGGGATCACATCACTGATGTTGACCTGTCTTTTTACTGTTTTTAATTGACGTAAACATACATCATGGTGACGCCAGAGCAGTAAAGACATACAAGCACACAGCACTTGGTGAGCTTCTCCTGGCTTCCACCCTGCTCCCTCCCTCTCCTCATGCACCACACTGAGATTGGCCCTGATAATCTTGTATATGTACATCATGTCAATTGAAGTGTTTCTTTCCTCTTTTGTTTTCTTAATATTGTGTTTTAAGAATTTTCTGAACATTTTTGAATAACGCTTTTTTCAGATATATGTTATATCTTATATGTTATATAAGAGCCGCCACTGTATTATGGTGCATATGTGAATTCTATAGAAAAGATAAAGCTACAGAGATAGAAATAGATTACTAGTTGTTTGTGACTGGAGATAGATATAGGAATTTATTGCAAATCATCAAGAAGGAAATTTGGGGGATTTATAGAATGATTTTAAAACTGGATAGAGTGATGGGCATATAATTCTACAAATCTAGTAAAATTCATTTAAATGTTTTCTTAAAATGGGTAAAGTTTAAAAATAATATACTATTCGATGACAGAAAGGAAGTAAATCTCTAAAAATATTCCAGTCACGTATAAAGCAAAATTAATTATAGTAATCAACACTAATGGACATGGAGGGGATGTAATCAATGAGGAGTGATAGAAAACTTGTTAAATACAGGTAAGGTAAATTGTATTTCTGAATCTAGTTGATGAGCATATTGTGCTGATTTTTTAAGAGTGTGTATATGAGTTGGGTGTGGTGGTGCATTTCTATAATCCCAGTACTTGGGAGGTTGAGAGAGGAGGGTTGCAGGTTTCGACCAGTTTCAACAGCTAGCAAGGCTCTCAGCAACTTAGTGAGACCCTGTTTCAAAAATTAACAAATAAAATAGGGCTGAGGGTGTACCTCAGAGGTAGAATATCCCTGGGTTCAATCCCCAGTACCACAAGTAAAGTATGTATGTGTACCTCAAAATCTATATACAGTATGCCCTTTTCCACATCAAAACATTAAGTTACACTACAAATTATAATACATATATATATATATATATATATATATATATATATATATATACAAACTGCTGTAAGGACTCCAAGAACCAAACACCTAACATTTCATGAAATATAGGAGAATTTAGGTTGAGTCATTTGATAAGTAAGGTTTTTGTTTTTTGGGTTTTTGGGTTTTTTTTAGTACTGGGAATTGAACCCAAGGGCATTCTGCCTCTGAGCTACACCCCCAGCCCTATTTTATTTTTCATTTGGAAACAGGGTGTGTTAGTCAGGGTTTACTAACACACATATGGTAACAGAATTTATCAGATCAGCTCACAGTCAAAGCAGTTTAGTCTCAGGTGGCCACCTGCACACGGAGAGCTGGAGGAACCAGCAGCTGGTCAAGTAGTCCAAGGGTTAGAGTCTCAGAATCTGAGCCACCACTACTAATTCAGTCCCAGTCCAAGATGGAGAAGCCAGGAAACTTTCTGGAGAAGTGATGATGAAGGTCCAGTTCAAAGAGCTGAAGGCTGATATCTCAGATGAGAGCAGATGTGCTTTCTTCAGGAAGAACCACTCATCCTTCACGTGGCTTTCTCTTTCTCCTTCTGTTATCCAGGTCCTGCGCCTATCAGAACCGTGCTGCCTACATTCAGGGCAGTTCTTCCCCTTCAATCTGCCATTACATAAACCAATCATCTCATCAACATACCCAAAGTCACATAATCTTAGGTGTTTCATAATCCGGTAAAATTGATAATCCAGACTAACCACACAGGGTCTCTCTAAGTTACTGAGGGCCTCACTAAGTTGCTGATGCTGGATTCAAAACTGTGATCTTCCTGTCTCAGCCTCCCAAGTACTGAGATTACAGGCATGCTCCATCACACCAGGCAATATGTAAGGATTTTATCATGAAAAATGGGTTCTCTAGTGTCCCTTTCCCTCAATTTATCATTTAACAAATGGCTAAATATTTATGTCTTTCACCACCTGAAATTAGAATATAAAAAGCAATAGAGTACAAAATTTTTTAACGTGCTTTTATTGGTGCATTGGAGTCTTACATTGCAATGAATATCTATTTGATGTTAACATATATGCACACAGCTCTTAGTGCCCCCCACCTCCCCCCAACCGTATGAAGTACCAAGAATGATGTTGGTATATTTTCACATGTACATATTATTTATGATAGTAATTCTATTAATTCCCTTCTTTCTTGCCCTCGCCCTTCCCTTGTACCACTTCCCTTGTTCCAATGAGGGTTCTCCATTATCAACCAGAGTCCCTTGTGTGACCCTACTACTCCTTAGGTTGCGCATATTAATGAAAACATATGTCCCTTCTTTTTTTGTGATTGACTGATCTCACTTAACATAATGTTCTCCAGGTCCTTCCACTTTCTTGCAAATGATGTTATTTTGTTCTTCTTTATTGCTGAGTAGAATTCCATTGTGTGAATTTCCCACAATTTTGTAATCCACTCATCTGTTGATGGACACCTAGGTTGGTTCCATGATTTGGCTACTGTGAATTGTGCTGCTATGAACATGGGTATGCATGTATTACTGTAATTTTCTGGTTTCAATCCCTTTGGTTTGATACCCAGTAGTGGTATAGCCGGGTCATTCCATTCCCAGTTTTCTGAGGTATCTCCACACTGATCTCCATAGTGGTTGAACTAGCTTGCAATCCCACCAACAATGTAGAAGGGACCCAGTTTCCCCACATCCTCGCCAACATTTGTTGTTGTTTGACTTCTTAATGATTGCCATTCTTATTGGGGTCAGATGAAATCTTAGAGTAGTTCTGATTTGCATCTCCCTGATTGCTAATGATGTTGAACATTTTTTCATGTATCTATTGGCCATTTGTATCTCTTCTTTCGTGGAGTGTCTATTCATTTCAGCTGCCCACTTCTTGATCGGATTATTTGTTTTCTTAGTGTAGAGCCTTTTAAGTTCTTTGTATATCCTAGATATTAGAGTACAAAATTTATTATGGCAGAATTTTCAAAAGTGTGCTTTGCATGAAACTTGTTTCATCAAATGTAAATGATTTCTTAAAACTTAATTAAAGGAAGAAAACAGATCAAATAATGTTATGTGCATATCTGAATGTATCATTATGATTCTCATTATTATGTACAATTATAATGTACCCACCAATAAACATTTTAAGCAGTTAATTAAAGAAACTTAAATAGGTTATTTCTGTAAGCTTTCTTGGTACCTACATTATACAGACATAACAAGAACATAAAGAGGAATGTGGGAAGTAAGTTCAAAAGTTGATTTACCTATTCCACATCTTTTTAGTGACTATCTCATAGAACAATGCTCTCAAAACACATGCCGAGGTACACTCTATCTCATGGGATCTCATTATTTATACTCTCCAGGTTTTTTAAACAAGACAATTTTCAACATCCCTATCACCATTAACTAAAATTTTAGTAGAAAAAGTAATCTCCATCAGGCATATAAAGATTTCTTCTCATTTAATACTTATTCTTAAATTAATTATAGATGCTATTATTTTACTTCTAGTTTGCCGAAATACAGGTACAACAATGAAGTTGATACTTATCATTACATTTTACATACTAACATTTTGCAATGTTAGTCATGGTTTGCTCTTCATAAAAATAATACAAAAAATAGTTGACTGTCTATTCCACTATACTAGAGGATTTAGTCAAATAGTATTTCTAAATATGAAAAAGTGACTCCCATACAGCATAAGTGTTTTAAAAGATTATCTGGTAAGTGGTTCTAGGCTTTTTCTACTCTGGTAGATATTTTCTTGAAGGGTTTACATTCTTCTACAACCTGTGGGAGTATACACAGGGTGTATATAGCCTTAATTTACATGGACACACACACACACACACACACACACACACACACACACCTACCTTTTGCTTTCACAATACATTCTCAAATAGGATTGTTGTTTTGTTGACTTTTTCCCTATTTCTTTTTATTAATGTTCATTTGGGAATGTATTGAGCTTTGTATCATATCGAGAGTTGTACTGAGTATTGAATTGCAGATATCATATTGAAAAGTCTTACACCAACATACATTATTACTATTTATCACTTTACTGTTAAATAAAACACTACTATTTAACATTTTATTAAGTAAAACATTTTTTTGCATGTGATGTACAACCTAATATGAAAGAAAATTCTTAGTTCCTTATTTTGAGAGATTTGAGTAGACTGCTTCTCTGCCTTTGATAAGCTCTTTACACAGTAGACAGCAAGTGCCCAATTGTGCTAATTCTAAGTCACCCCTTGGCACTTTGCCAGGCAGACTGCCACGGCTCCTTTTGATGGAACAGCATATTCTGAACTGGTGTCTGCAAAGTTCCTAATTGGCCCTGCTACGAATTATGTCTCTAGGAATTTGAATCTCATCAAATAGAAAATGTTGTATTACATTTGAATATCATTAGGCCAAACTCAGTTGTGATAGACTCTATGACTCTTTATTTAAATACCAAGTAATCCTGAAGAGGGCCATCAATTATGTATACTTTAACATATGCAGATGTTGTTGAATCTAAATTAAAGTCTATATGTTCATATCTGTGTTTTAATTCTTCAAATTGTCATATATTCCACAAGAAAATAAGAAAGAAAGAATAAAATATGCACAAATAATATGGAATGCCTAACCGATGTTCTTAAGTATTATTAAATCCACATTTATTTCCAAATGTACTATCCCAGGAATACAGTAACTAGTAAAATTTTACATTCTGTATATATTAATATGCTGCCATTTTTTTCGGCATGCAGTGAAGAGTCACCAAGTGAACTGTGTTTTTAACCCTTGAGGCAGAATGCTGTGACCCCTGCACAGTGCTGGTTCTGAGCAAGGCCAATGGCTCTGTTGAGCATCTGCAGAGGGAACTGGCACAGAGGACCCTCCTCTATAGTCTGGAGAATCTAAGAGTTGTGAGGGAGGCTGGCGCTCCCAGTGGAACAATGGAGGGGATAGTGGATCCTTAAAATTTTGCTTCCTTTCACCAATGATCCTGGAGAAGGAGATATGGTATTTAAAGAAAAGTGTTGTTGTCCTAAAATCCTTTATTATTTAGTGGAAGATGTGGAATGACTTTTGAAGGTCACCTAGTAACTGCTGGCGTCTGAGATTAAGCCTATGGAGCTTTTGATGTATTAAACTAGACCATGTTTGAGAAAACTGGCCAATCTAGTGTCAGATTTTTAAAAAAGTTTCAAGAAGCAAGTTACTACTGTGCCAAATGCTGCTGAGGACTAAAGATGTGGACTGAGAAGTGTTAGATTTGACGAGCGTGACTTCAACAAGGAGTAGTTTTAGCGAAAATAAGCACCTTATCGGAATTTTGAAATAAGCCAAGAATATAGAGGACCCTTGAGCAGTAGTAGTAGATGTTATAGGAAAGCAGAGAAATGAGAGAGATACAGGCAAGACCATGGTGCAAACTAAAGGTTTTTTAAAAAAATGTGGTTTGTATTTCAGCATGCTTTTATGTTGGTAGTAATGAGAGGGAAAAATCGATTATGAAGAAAAAAAGTGAAATATATCTAAACACATAATATATATCTATAAACAAATAATTTAAACACACCTATATCAAGGGTGTGTTTAGATTAGAAACAAATGGCCATTAGTTAAAAATTGATTATGAATGTATGTATAAATATATTTATATGCATTTAAGATGTATATGGATTTATAAATATGTATGTAACAATAAAACTTCCAGAAAATTTACAGCAATTTACAATTTGTACCTTGGGATAGGCAAAGATTTCTCAAACAGAACATGAAAAAACAAAACACAGATTAAAAATGCTGTTTATTACATTTCATTAAAGTTAAGCATTTTTTCTTAATAAGATACAATTGAGAAAATGGAAAAAATAAGCAGACTCAGAAAATATATTTTAATACATATAAATGGCAAAGGATTTGTATAAACTATATGTAAAAATACCCTTATAACTCAATAATCAGAATGCAGCCAGAATTATGTCATTTTCAGGAAAATGTAAGGAACGAGAGAATATTTTGCTAAATGAGATCAGCCAGTGTCAGAAAGTTAAGGGTTGTATAGATTCTCTCAGATGTGGAAGCTAAAGAGAAAATAGCAAACAAAAGAGACTTCAGATAAATTAGGAGAGAGACCAGAAGGGGATTGAGGGAGGGATGTGGGAGGGAAAAAAAAGAGAATTGAGGAAGGGAACAGTCCAAATAATGCTATAGCAATGCATGAAGCCACCAGTCTCTACTAATCTCATTAACCTATATGGTGAGGGAGGAGGTGGAAGCAGGGTAGGATGGGGAAGGAATTACACCAAGTGCTGTGTGCTTGTATGTTTGTATCACTTTAAATCTCACTGTGGTGCATAATTAAATGAACTAATAAAAGTTAAAATAAAAGAAATAAGACACTTGAGGAAATTTTTAAAAATTTGAACAGGTAATCCACAAATAAAATATACAAATATTCTATAAATTCATGCAATAATGCTAAACATCATCAGTCACCAAAAAATGCAAATAGAAACCTTAATGAGATACCACCACTTGTCCACCAGAATGCTAAAATTAACAAAAGAGCAACAGTAACCCTGATAGGTAGAACCACTTTGGAAAACATTTTGGCATTTTTTAATTTAATGTAAATATGAATCTACTATCTTATCCAGTAATTCCAATGCTAGATGTTCCCTCAAGAGAAATGAAATTTGCATGTCCACACCAAAACTTGAACATGATTTTTGGTTCATAGTAACCCCGGTTGGGAAACAATGTAAATGTCTATTGACAAGTAAATGGTTAAGCCAGGTCTGGTGGTGCAGCTTGGAGGTAGAGGAGGTAGAATACCCCTGGGTTCAGTCCCCAGTACACAAAAACAAAACAAAGCGAAAACAAAGAAACAAAAAAAAGTAAATGGTTAAAAAAATGTATGGTATATCCATATGTCGGGACACAACTACCAAGAAAGTTTGTTACTTTACAAACTACTTGTACATATGCTGAGTGAAAGAAGTCAGGTACCAAAAACAAATTATTTGTGGTGGCAGAAAATATGTCAATAGCAGAGGACAGCAGGGTGTGTTTCTGTAAATTGGCTTCAAAAAGACACATGGGGATACTTAGGGAGTATGGAAATGTTCTGTATAATGACTGTTATAAAAATTATATATTTGCCAAATGCATTCAATTGTACATTCCAAAAGGGGCTCAACTGACATTTCAATCCAATAGAATGTGAGAAATAGCAACAGGCCTCCCCATCACTACCCACAACTCCCCCTTTACAGTAATCTGCTTTACTTTTTTGATAGAACTTAATCACCATCTGCCATATCACATTTTTTACTTATGAGATCCCTCTCACAATAATGTATTTCCAATGCAGTAGTTTTAGTTTGTTTTGAATATCACAATACTTTCACTGGACAGCGTATCCTGACACTCAGTATTTTTAGAATAAACCTTTGTTTCATGTAATTTCCTTTCTCTTCTTTTAATTTTATTTCCAAAGAGGAAGGTGGCTGAGTTAACATTTTATAATACTAATATGAAAGTAATAACATTTGTGCCTAGTATTTGTGATTATAAAAAATGTCATGCACTCAACTTTATATTTAAAGCTATGAGTATTTTGTTTGAATGGGACTATTTTGATGTTTTCTTTCCTTGTTTAAATACCTGAGAGATAATCTAGTCACATCTCAAAAATGTATTCATTTGGGGCCGGGGAGGAATTCATCTAAACTCAATTTCACAGTTGAGTCGAGGCTAGAATAGAAAATAGTAACAGAGTTGTTGATATAAAAACCGTGAATATTATTTTTTGGCTGAATCTATTTTACTTTATCAACTCAGTCATCTGTATTCTTCTTTCTCTCAAGTTTTCAGGATGTGAATAGAAAGAAATCACTGTGACAAAATAGACACAGAAAAGACCTATTGATTGGCTTGAGGACAGACTGGGACTTTCATTTCCAAGAAGCCAAGAAGCAAGAGAACCCCCAAAATAAATACCTTCCTTTAAAAGTTCTTTCCTCTTCAATAGGTATAGTTATGCCACACACTGAAGCAACTTTGTACAGATAGAATTGCTGGATCCTACAGCAAAATTTACTTTACAGATGATCTAACTCAAATCCATTAAAAATGGCTTTGCTAACATTTTTCTCCCCTACTGTAGGTTGTGTCTTCACTCTGTTGATTGTTTCCTTTGCTGTGCAGAAGCTTTATGGTTTCATATAATTCCATTTGTCTATTTTTACTTGTGTTTCCTGAGCTTCTAGGATTTTATTCAAAAAATCCTTGTTTATATATGAATATCTTGAAGTGTTTCTCTTCTATTTTTGTCAAGTAGCTTCATAATTTCAGGTCTTACATTTAGGTATTGGATCCATTTTGAGTTGATTTGTATAGAGGAGATTGGAGTCAAGTTTCAGTCTTTTGCATATGGATGTCCAGTTGTCCCAGCATCATTTGTTGAAGAAGCTGTTCTTTTTCTAATGTGTGATTTTGGCACCTTTATGGAGAATCAGTTGGCTATCGATTCATGTGTTTATCTCTGGACAATCTATTCTGATACATCGGTCTCTGTCTGTTTATTTTGTTTTATGCTAGAACCATGCAATTTTGGCTACTATGGCTCCATAGCATGCTTTGAAATCAGGTTTGGAGATGCCAGTTTTGCTCCTATTTTCCAAATTTGCTTTGGTTATTTAGAATCTTTTGTGCTTCCACATAAATTTTAGGATTGCTTTTTCTAGTACTGTGAAGAACAGCAATATTTTAATGGGAAATGCATTGATCCCATGATCATCCAACACAGGATTAATACACAGATTATATTAAGAACTCAATAAACTTAATAATTAATTATAAATAATTCAATTAAAATCAGGAAATGATCTGAATAGACACTTCTTAAAAGAAGAAATACAGATGGCCAATAAATGCATGACAAAATGCTAAATATCCTTAGCCATCAGAGAAATGCAAGTCAAAATTGCAATGAGATGCCCTCTCACTCCAGTTAGAATGGATATCCCCAAAATAAATGAATTAATTAATAACAAATGCTTGTGAGGATGTGGAGAAAAAGGAAGCATTATATACAGTTGTTGGGAATGTAAATTAGAGTGACCATTATAGAGGAAAGTACAGAGGTTCCTAAAATAAACTAAAAATAGATCTACCATATGATCTAGCAATCCTGGTACTGAGAGTATATCCAAAGAGATACCTGCTCTCGTATGATTATTGTAGCATGATTCACAATATTTAAGATATAGAGTCTACCTAGGTGCCCGTCAACAGATAAAAGGATAAAGAAAATATGGTGTAACTATTCAGTATAATATTCTTCAGCCTCAAAGAATGAAATCCTGTCATTTGCAGAATGGATAAAACTAGAGGATATGATATTAAGTGAAATAAACCAGACACAGAAAGACAAAAAAAAAAAAACAAACACATGTTCTCTTTCCTATGTGGAAGCTAAAAGATGTCAACCTGAATGGAGAATTGTAATTACTAGAAGTTGGGAATGGGGTGAGAAGGTGGATGATACAGGAGGTTAAATAATGTATCAAAGCACAGCTAGCTAGTGGGAATAAATTCTGGTGTTCCATAGCATTTTATGATGACTATAATTCACAATAACCTGTTATGTATATTATGAAGAATTAAGAGAGTAGCTCAAAGGTTCCAAACATAAAGAAATGACAAGGGGTTGAAAATGCTAATTACTTTGTTTTTATCAGGGCTCATCATATGTACTTACTGAAAAATGACACTGTATTGCCATTAAGATGTACAATTAATACACGCTAAAATACACTTAAATGGCTTTGCTAAACTCTGCAATATTATATGCCTTGCAAAAACTTCTGCCTCTAAAGTGATATTTTCATGTAGGAAGAATCAATGTCCAAAACATTAGATTGCAATATTGGTAGAAGAAATTACCTAGGAATTAATTAAAACAGAGCAAAATTATTTTTTAGCCTTTCATGTATTAGAAAAGGTTGACTTTTGATATGTACAATCTAGAGTACCTTAGCAAAAGAAAACTTGTAAAGAAAGAAAAAGAAATGCTCCTTTGGGTTAAATGCTTATTTGAAAAAGGACTCATTATCTTTTCTCAGGTTGAAAGTGCTGCTCTACTGAAATCAATCAAATGTCTTGGGGAAATGAATCACCATAGACACTAAACCTACTATAATTAAAGATAAAGAACATCTTTATCTATAGTCTTTTAAAAATGTGATTTTGATACTAAAGTGAAAATCTTAAATTGAAAACTGCTGAGGATGCATTGAATTTCTCCTTTGCACTGTGGTTCTTTAAAAAGAAAGAATTTCAGGGGAATTGACATAGCTGGCCAGTCACACACAGCAGCGGGGCACATTTACCCTGGAGATGTGAGCACCTGATTTGGACAGTCAGGAGATGCTGTTCTTTTCTAGAAGGAGGCTGCCGAGGAGAACAATCTGGACCTCACTTGGAAGCTGCAGTATGTTTCTTCCACAGAGGAAGAAAGAACACATTTTTCTCAACCTGATTTTTCCTGTGTTGAATTGTATAATGTGGACAGGCATTCAGCATTAGTCAAAGAAACTCGGATTTTAGAAATATGTCTTGTTCTTCATACCACCCAATATCACGTTCTGTTATGTTCCCCATCTCACTGCATTCTCCATCTTTTTTTTTTTTTTGCCCTCTGTGTCTTTCTTAGTATTATGATTTTTGCTCTAATTTTTTACCATGTCTGACCACTTGTGAAATTCTAGCCCTCCTATTTCTCAGAGCTCTTTGTTACATCAGAATGTTTAGAGCTAATGTTCACTCAATTTTCCTAATTGTTCCTGTTTCTCTGAATTCACCAATTTAATTTGACTGAACTCTCCATTTTTCCAACATCTTAAAATGACTCCCCTGGGGACATTTTTCTTTTATTCCCTTTCAAGCCACAATGCAAGATTCTTCAGGATACCTCTCATTTGCATGCATTAGGAAGGAGAAACCTGGTCTTTGAGGTTTACACAATCTGTTTTTATACATTCTACTGAAAAGTAATTATGAAGATTGCCACTATTACCCATCCATTTACTTCAATCAGACTCACCCATCTTCCTTCTAAATAATTCATGTGCTTCTTTCTTTTTCCACAGATTTAGTTCAGGCTTCTTCTCTCACTTGAACATAGAAGATTCTCTTCCTCTATCATTACCTCTTATTGGTCTTTCATACTGACTTCAAGTGATGTTCATAATACTGTAGTCTAATTTCATCATTCCCCTGTATTAAAATGTTAAATGAATTATTCAGAGCAAATCTGTAAGGGTCTGCTTTTTTCAATCTCCATTACCATCTGTTATCTATCCATTCCATGCCTTAATTGCTCATTTTGCTATTTTTCTAAAAACTCAAAACTACTAAGAATCAGGAAATACATTAACTCTCATGTCTTGTTGCCCTTCCTCTTCTATCTGCCCAGAGTTCTCTGCTCTTGACTATATCTTCAAGTTTCTTTCTTTTTTGGGGGGTGGCACTGGGGGTTGAATACAGAGGCATCCTACCTCTGAGCTACACCCCCAGACCATTTATTTATTTATTTGTTTGTTTATTTATTTATTTATTTATTTAATTTATTTATTTTTGAAACAGGGTCTCGCCAAGTTGTTGAGGCTGGCCTAGAATCTGCAATCCTCTTGTCTCTGTCTCCCAAGTACTGGGATTACAGGCTTGTGCCACCGCTCTTGGTTAAGCTTCTTCCATCCTTAAATCCTACCTAAAATAATGCTTCTCTCAGGGAAGGCTTTTCTTCAGGCTTCAGGATGATTTCCACACTTTCTCACCTGAATTGCCTCTGCATGCTGAGCATCAGTGCAGAGTCATTACCAAACAGAATTCAAGTATGGTTTAACCATAACCTAAAAATAACCTAAAAATACCAAACAGAATTCAAGTATGGTTTAACCATAACCTAAAAATAATATCGCAAATATTCTGCTCTAAAGAGAACAGTTTCCCATTAGGAAATTTCCTGTCAGTAAGTACACATCTATGTGTACTTAATCCTAAAGAACCTTGATATTTAGAATTTCTTTTTTTTTTTTTTTTTTGCGG
>PVJS01034849.1:0-21333 GCA_004027185.1 Glis glis
AGAGAGAGAGAGAGAGAGAGAGAGAGAGAGAGAGAGAGAGCTGAGACTGGCCGCGAACCCGGATCCTCTGGTCTCCGCCTCCCAAAGTACTGGGATTACAAGCGTGCACCCCACGCCCGGCCACTGACTTTTCTAAAGTGGCCGATGATGACCATCACTGCCTCTTGGTTTTCCTTGGGTTATGTAATTGACATCTTGCCCTCTGGGTCTCCTAGGACTTCATCTTCCTGATTTCTTACCTTTATCAGGTGTCCCAAATGCAAATCCTGGGGCCAGGCAGGATATATAAGGAGATCAAGAAATCTTGGGGCACACAGGAGGGTGCAGAGGAGCTGTGGTTTACAGGGACAGAAGGCCTCATCCCAAGAGGGAGGCTGCTGGCTGCCTCCCAGTTCCTCAGGATCCAGGTCCAAGCTTGCCAGCTTCTGTGAGGTTGCCAGGCAAGGCGTACATCTGGGTATATGTGACATCTGCCTGTGTTTGACGTGGGCAACTTGTTCAACATTTTTGCAAGCTGTATGTTGATCAAAACAAAAGTAGACCTCTATCAGTTTGCAACCACCTCTGCCTTAGATACCAGTATGTTTGTTTGTTTGTTTGTTTATTGTGTGTGTGTGGTACTGGGGATTGAACTCAGGGACATTCTACCTTTAAGCTATACACCCCAGCCCTATTTTATTTTTCACTTTGAAACAGGGTCTTGCTAAGTTACTGCACTTTGGCCTCAAACCTGCAGTCCTCCTGTCTCAGCCTTCCAAGTACTGGGATTCCAGTCGTGCACCACCATACTTGGCTTTATGTTGTTGTTGTTGCTGTTGTTGTTAAATAAAACCTTGTACTCTACATGCCTAAGTGGACAAAAACTTATTCAGTTCTTGGGACATATTGAGATCATATGCTAATGACTTTAGATGATCTAGAATCTTCATATCTAGTCAAGATGAATCTATTAAGCTTGTCAAATAGACAAACATTCTTCTTAGAATGGAGTTAATCATCCTTTGCGCACACTTGTCTGTAGGATAAGTGTAAGGATGCAGACAATTGTAGAAGAAAGGTTAACGTGAAATATTCATACTGTAGTCACAGCCTTTGGGAAGGCTAATGTCCTCTTCAATATGTACTTAGGAAAACTGAGAAAATGAGGAGTCTCCTCCTCTTTTGTATGTATTTCATTTGGAGAGGACCAAATAAACATGCAGAGTTCCCCCTTTCCACACAGCTGATTTTTGTTCTTTCCCATGTCCAAATCGGATTCTAAAACTATTTTTCTTCCTGACTCTACGTGTAGAAATAACAGTGTTAGATTTGGAACAATATGAATATCTTAAAAAGCAACGCGGATTGGCACGTGTTTAGCGGACAAAGCTAGGAAACTCTTTCTTGTGCCACTCTGAAAACAATAATGCTTTTGGAATCCACCTGGTCTCCCACTTTGGTTTACAAAATAAACCAACCCCCATTTCCACGCGTTCTTGGAATCTTGATTTCCCTTGTGTATTGGAATTTAGAACTTCTCCTTCGTAGGTTTTTTCTTGACCAATCATTTTACCTTCAACATTTGTTTTTCGATTAAGATTTTTTTTTTTACCTTCGAAAATTTCCTGCGGTTTTGGTCAAAAATGATTTTTCAACCTCGTGGCTCTGATAACAACTTCCTTCCAAATTTATACTAATCATGTGAAACTGGTTCATACCCCATATGGCGTCTGGAAATAGTTATTTTTAAATGACTTTATGCTGAAGCGTAGTTATATTTTTTTGCAGAAAGGCTGTGATCTGTTTTTAATTTACAGCAGTTTGAGGCCATATTGATTTTTTTTCTGCTGATATTTCAAATTTCCCTTTACAGCAAACATAGTAAGTTGATTAGCCTCTTGGCTTTCCTCGCTGAGAAGTGGCAATCGCTTTATTTACCGGGTCAGAATGTCTACAGATTGAACAGTCTTTAATTTTAGGCAGTGCGTGAGCTGAGTGTGGCCGAGAGTTCTAGGTTGTTGTGGTTCAGTGCTAGAACTTGGTTGTCAAGGACTAGTGAATATTCTGGCTTTGCCGGACTACCTGGGTGGTCTTGGGCATGGTACTTTGGCGGGGCTCTGTTTCCTCATCTACAACACACGAAAGGTTCTCTCTCTACCCGAGAGTGCCATAGGAGAACTGAATGAGGTCAAGCATCCGGGTACCCTGCCCAGCCTCTCGTGATTAGTGCTTCATAAGCAGGAAGCAGGACCTCTACCACCACGTATGGGTGTTTTTAGTAATAGTGGTACAGTGATTGGCCAATTCCTACTTCCAGAAATGGACCATGCAGACCCTTGCCCTGGAATGGACCCCTTTATCGCTGCCTTCCCTTAAGCTGTGCCCCCACTTCTCTAAATAAACCTCTTACATTCCCCTATACAAAAAGAAAACAATAATAATAGTGATCATACACATCACTTTTCTCTATAGTGAATCTAAAAATGCCAAAAGACTCCAGTCCAGATGTTTCCAGAGTCCTGAGTCCTGTTGTCATTGCGTATTCCATCCTTTGCTTATTATATTTTTAAACTCCTACTCAGCGTCAGGGCCTTCGATAGGTGCTGGAGATGATTGACTTCTTTGAAAAGATATTATCCTTGCCTTTCTGGAATTTATGGCCCCCAACCTTGTTCTATTAAAGAATCCTGGAGATATCCAATTACAGCTGTGGTACATGCTTTCAGAGAAAGGTGCATCCTGCAGTTCACAAGAACCAAATTATGGAACCAGCCTAGGTGTCCGTTAAAAAATGAGTGGATGAAGAGAATGGGGTCTATACACACAATGGAGTTTTACTCAGCCATAGAGAACAAAATTATGTCATTTGCAGGAAAATGGATGAAGCTAGAGAATAATATGATAAGTAGGATCAGCCAGTCTCAGACAGGCAAGAGTCGAATGCTCTCTGTCATATGTAGAAGCTAGAGAGAAAATAGGAAACTTCAATTAAGAGACTAGAATAGTGGAAGGGGGCCAGGGGAGGGAGGTGGAGAGGGTAAAAGCAAGGCTTGAAGAAAGAAAGGAACAGTTCAAATAATGCTGTGCCCTTGTATGAAGCTATCACTACCAAACTCACATCATGTAGGAGGAGGGAGAGAGGGGAACAGGGTGAGGTACACACCAAGTGATGGATGGGTGCACTGTGACCGCATCACGTCGAACATCACTATGATGTATCATTACAACAGTGTAGTTTGTGTATAATTACATAATGTGTATAATTACACAGTGACATATAATGCACCAATAAAAGTATGAGTAAAAGGTGCATAGTACTATGAAGTCATGGTTCATGGTGGTAGGAGACGGCTCTGGAGGAATGGGTGATACAGCTGAGAGGTGGTGGAGAGATACCTTATCGAGGTGGGGAGGAGATCTCACAGGCACCTGTGGCAGAGACAGTGGCTGTGCAGATGCTCTGCAGGAGGGAGAGGCAGAGCTGGCTTTGGGGGCCTCCTTGGGAGGTTACAGGGGTCAAGGCCTCAGGGCCAGACCCCTGGGTCGTACTGGACTTTCAGAGAACTATGGCCTCCCCCTCACTCCCTAACCACCTTCTAAACCCGTCTCAAGTCATCTCTAGTAACTGTTGGTTGATTCAGAAAGACCTAAGAGCAGCCTCTAGTTTCCCCAGAGATAACTTTCACCAGCCCGCCTTAGGTCTCCTCTGGTCCTGTGGCTCACTCTACCCTTTCTCAGAACAGCTAAGGTTGTTGGGAAGCACTGCTGATGAGGGAAGAGAATCCATACTCTCCACAGCTGCAGGTAGACACATTTCATATGCATTTGAGTTTCTGCACGGTGAGAGAATTCCCAGCCAGACTTGTGGAAGCGAGGTGGGTTTGCAACTAGAGTGCAGATGGCCATGTTGTCTTGTAGCTTTGCTGTTTGCCTCGGCATGAAGACAGCTGGGTTGGTTCACCCATGGGGTTTATGAAAGTACAGATGCTGGCCGGGGCATGGTGACACACTCTTGTAATCCCAGTACTTGGGAGGCTGAGAGAGGAGGATCGCAGGTTCGAGTACAGCCTCAGCAACTTAGTGAGACTCTCAACAACCTAGAGAGACCCTGTTTCAAAATGCTGGGGGTGTGGCTCACAGGTAGAATGTCCCTGGATTCAATCCCCAGTACCACCACAAAAAAAAGAAAATATAGATGCTAAAGGACCATTCCAGACCTAATGAATCAGTGATGCTCAATGAAAAGAGGATGATAAGAAATAAATATGGAGCCAGGCATGGTGGCGCATGCTTGTAATCCCAGTACTTGGGAGGCTGAGACCGGAGGATCCAGGTTTGCGGCCAGCCTCAGCTACTTAGTGAGGCCCTATGCAACTTAGTGAGACCCTGTTTCAAAAATAAAGAATAAAAAATAGGGCTGGGGTGAAGCCTGGAGGTAGAATGCCCCTGGGTTCAATCCCTGGTACTGCCAAAAAAAAAAAGAAATAAATATGCATTTATGTGTATATCATGTATATATATATACATATACACACACGTGACATACTTATTCTTTCTTACCTTTTTCTGATAAAATGTCCTAGTCTTTTATTTATCAAATGATGTTGGTAGAAGACGGTTGCTTGGGGTTTGTAATGACTATTCTTAGGAAGACTCAAGATGTCCATTCTTTGTCACTTATGTTAGTTGCAATTTTTATTTTCAGATCCTAAAATCCCAAATGTCCAAGAATTTCCTGCTTTGTATGGTAAACATTCTCTTGAAAATCACATTTTGAGAGAAAATGCTATTGCATTTTTATTCGTAAGGCGATTTCAAATGCAGTTTAACTCTCTGATAGGCATCCCCCTCTTCTGCTTATTAAGGTATCTAAAAATACTGACCAATTCCTTTTGACACAAATTCTAATGCCTAAGTTGTATTTTTCTCTCTCCTAAAACTTTCTTCTCCACTAACACTAATGACTAACATCTCTCTACACCCCAGGTATGGGACAAATATCTAATCCTCAAACAAGCCCCCAAAGAAAGCTTTTATTTTTTTTTCATCTTTTAGATGAGAATCCTGAGGCTCAGAGAGGTGAAATAACCTCAAAAGCACCACTGAGCTGAGTGTCCAGGATTTAAAACTGGGTCTTAACTCCTTCCCTATTCCGTGATCACCAGATACAACTCGAGACACACAGTAAATAGTCTATAAATGACCCCACTTAAATTAAGCACAGGACCGTATTTTACTAAGTGAAAAATCCTTTGCAAGGGAAACCATATCCCCTCACTCCGACCCCACCCATGGCTGCTGAGGACGTATTTTTATGTGCAGCGATATCAAGTTGAATGGGTTCTGGTGGATCAATCTTCATAATGAAGTTGACGGGCTTGAAAAACAAACAAATTCATCCTCAGTCATGTGAAGCCCTGTTCACTTGACTCAGATATCTCGGCGGCGGCATTAATCCCACTAGGCCACGTGATGGTTCCCAGTCAGGAGCAACTGAAACGTGTAAATTAGGGTTAAACAAATCTTGTCCATGGGTGGACAAGATCCCCATATTCAGTTTACATCTGTCAGGGGGCATCTGAAGAAAGATTGGATCTGGAGCAAGTGGCCACAGTAGAGGCCACTGGATTCTAAGGGGCCTGCCCAAAGAGGTGTTTGGTTGGCTGGTGCCTTGGTGTGCTATAACAAAATACCATGAACTGGGTAACTTAGCAGCATCACAACTAATCGCAGTTCTGGAGGTTGGAAGGGGGAGATCGACTGGGCTCTGGCAAGGACCCTCTTCTGGGCCTCAGGCTGCCAGCTTCTTGCCACGTCCTCCCGTGGCAGAAGGGCCAGGGCCAAGCCCTCTCTGGCCTTTCTTGTTGTTGTTTGTAGTACTGGCGATTGAACACAGGGGCATTCTACCTCCAAGCTACACCCCCAGCCCTTTTTAATTTCTTGTTTTGAAACAGGATCTTGCTAGGTGGCTGAGAGTCTCGCTAAGTTGCCGAGGCTGGCCTTGAACCTGTGATCCTCCTGTCTCAGCCTCCCAGGTACTGGGATTACAAGTGTGCACCACCACGCCTGACTCTTGGGCCTTTCTCATAAGAGCACGAATCCCTTCCTCTGATTTCATGATGTAATCACCTTCACAAACGCCCTGCCTCCTTGGACCCCCACCTTGGTGATGAGGTTGGTTTCAGTCTAAGTTTAGAGGGGACAATGTGAACACTCAGACCACAGCAGCTGGTTTCTACGACAGCTCAGGATTTAGAACACTGCCCATTGGGCAGTTTATAATCTCCGTCCAAGCAGCCCAGCTCCTCATAGCTCATCCCTGCCTGCCTCCCCATCTTGGGTGAATACATTCCCCTGGCCCGCCTTTCGATTTGCCTTGGCCCATGGTACAGCAAAGACTGCACTGAATTGAAAGTCACACTCAGGAGGTGGGGGATGGGGAGGTAGACATTGGTTTCTGGGCAGAGTGTGGCCACTCCAGGACCTTAAACTAGTCACCTACTCCTCTGGACATCCATTTTCACCTCTGTGGTGACCAGCTGGTCACTGGGAGCCCTTCCACTTTTCAAGTGTTGTCAGTACTATCCACATGGGGTTGGGGATGCACTCAGTGGTAGAGCACTTGCCTATAGTGTGCAAGAAAGACCCTGGGTTCAATACCCAGCACCACACACATGCATAATAAATAAGTAAATAATACATAAATACTATCCACAGCCAGCTGTGGTGATGTATACACCTGTAATTCCAGTTCTTGGGGGGCTGAGACAGGAGGATCGCAGGTTCAAGACCAGCCTCAGCAACTTAGTGAGACCCTCAGCAATTTAGCAAGACTTTGTTTCAAAATAAAAAATAAAATAGGGCTGGGGATGTGGCTCAGAGGTACAATATCCCTGGATTCAATCCCTACTACCACACATACACACACACACACACACACACACACACACACACACACACATACTATACAACAAAATGTGACTGACTTTAGGTGAAATTGTAATCAACGTATTACCCATTCGTTGGTATCCACTAATTCTGGGTCCTTTTCTTCCTTTAATACCTACCTTTTCCAGCTCTTTGAGATACCATGATTTCTCCAGACATGGTGGCACATGCCTGTAATTACAGTACCTGGGAGGATGAGACAGGTGGATTGCAGGTTCAAGGGTAGTCTCAGCAACTTAGTGAGACTCTCAGCAACCTAGCGAGACCCTGTTTCAAAATAAAAACATAAAAAGAGCTGGGGATGTAATTCAGAGGTAGAATGTCCCTGGGTTCAATCCCCAGCACCAAAGGAAAAAAAATACCATGATCTCTCCATACTGTCTAGAAGTCCCCTCTGCCTTTTATATATTCCCTCTTTTCAAGTTAGTATATAAAAAGATGGAGCCGGGCGTGGTGGCGCACGCTTGTAATCCCAGTACTTGGGAGGCTGAGACTGGAGAATCGTAGGTTCGCGGCCAGCCTCAGCTACTTAGTGAGGCCCTCCGCAACTTAGTGAGACCCTGTTTCAAAATAAAGAATAAAAAAAATAGGGCTGGGGGTGTAGCGCGGAGGTAGAACGCCCCTGGGTTCAATCCCCAGTACTGCAAAAAAAAAAAAACAAATGATGGGATAGTTGTGTTTGTACCTTCTGATTGAATGCCCAATTAAACTTAATAAAAGATCAAATGCATTCTTACTGTATCAAAAAGATGCAATTTTCGTGCTTGGTGCTTTTGCGCAGGGATCTGCCACCAAGGGTGTACACTCCAGGCCAGGACCTGGGGATTCAGCAGCAAATACAATAAAGTGCCCCCCCCACCCCTGCAGCCTGGACTGTCGGGGGAGGGCACGGACCATCGGCACAGGGTCTTATGGTCTATCAGAGGCCAAAGTGTCACAAAGAAAGCAAAGCAGGGCCAGGCATGGGGGCATTCAGGGAAACCGCCCTGCTGGCCTGCCAGGGAAGTTCTCACAGAAAAGCAGAGCCAGAGGAAGTAAGAGCTGGAGACAGGTCGGGGGAGTGGTGTGGGCAGAAGCAGACCTGACAGGGCAGAAGCAGACCCGACAGTTGGCATGCTTCAGGACCAGCCGCCAGGTCACTAGACCTGGGTAATGAGGAGGAGCGTTAAGAAAGATGTCAAAGAAGAAGGGGTGACTGCTGGGCGTGGTGGCGCACGCTTGTAATCCCAATACTTGGGAGGCGAAGACCAGAGGATCTGGGTTCGCGGCCAGCCTCAGCTACTTAGTGAGGCCCTCTGCAACTTCGTGAGACCCGGTTTCAAAATAAAGTATAAAAAATAGGGCCAGAGGTGTAGCTCAGAGGTAGAACTCCTCTGGGTTCAATCCCCGGTACCACAAAAAAAAGAAGAAGAAGGGGTGAGTTGAGGGCATGCCAGCCCTGACATTCACATGGTACCCCCATGCTGGCCATGAGGAGCGCTCCAGGTCCTACTCTGTGCTGGACACCCGCCACTCAAGGGCTCTGAGCAGAAGAAGGATTGATACCACCTGACCTTGACCTTGTTTCCCATCCCCTCCCCAGTTGCCCCTGGCATGCCGTATGTGGTCAACAGTTTGACTAAATGGTTCTCATTATCTCGTTCAGTTCCTTGTACAAGGACCCGGCATGTTTAATCTGGGACTGTCTTGCTAATATTGAAGTTTCTGTGAGCATAAGTAATCAATGGAAGGCATTTAGAAAATAAT
Organism: Glis glis; assembly: GCA_004027185.1. NCBI lineage: Eukaryota > Metazoa > Chordata > Mammalia > Rodentia > Gliridae > Glis > Glis glis. Next base: position 8,674 of record PVJS01034849.1, read on the forward strand.
AGCAGCCGAAGCCGGGTGTGGTGGCTCACGCTTGTAATCCCAGTACTTGGGAGGCTGAGACTGGAGGATCCGGGTTGCGGAGTGAGGCCCTTCGCAACTTAGTGAGACCCTGTTTCAAAATAAAGAATAAAAAAATAGGGCTGGGGTGTAGCTCCGAGGTAGAACGCCCCTGGGTTCAATCCCTGGTACCGCAAAAAAAAAAAAAAAAAAAAGATTGTCTTCTCTACCTGTTGCTAGTCATTAAGCTCTTGCACATCTATCTCCTCCTTCTGTCTTACAGCCTCACTGATCGGTTTTCATGGCTGCTATCTCTTGCAGGTGGATTGCAGCCTCAGTTCTCCTCTTCCTTTCAATTCATCCTTCAGGTGGCAGCCACAGCCCCTCCCCCTCTTTAAAATGCATGGAGCCTCTACATTCTTCTCGGGATAAAGCTCCAAGCCTTTAACTTTCACAAACCTCACAGCTTTCCTGGGTTTTATTCCAAGCTGTCAAATTCTGCCTATTTCCACATCAGCTCAATGTAAGTTTCGCGAGTGTTCTTTTTATTTTGAGTTGCAAATGTGGGCACATGTGATCTTTTTAATGTGCAAGGCTTCTACAAAAAAATAAAAAAATCTGCTGCATTCCACTCCCAGGAGCGTGAGCGTGCATGCCAGCGCACATATCCATTCTATGCTTGACAAATCAAATAGCTGTAGGCGCTGAGCCCCTCTCCCTCTTTGACCTTTGCCCCCTCACCTGGCGCTCTTTCTTCCTCCCCCTCCTCCTGTCCGCCTTGCTAGTTCTAACCATAGTAAAGGCTAGGCTTAGATACCCCTTCTTGTAAGAAATCTTTCTGAGAACCTGTTAGTGTCTCCCAAGGTGGTCTCCCAAGCTCCTGAGTGGCAGGGGGTTGGGCAGGAGGAGTGAGTGGTCTTGTGATGTCTGTTTAACTGTTGGTCTCCTTGGTGAGAACCTCTGTGCCAGCCTTGCCTCTTTCTTAATCCCAGGGCCTAGGTCAATGCTCAGCCCATTATAAATGCTCAATATTTGGTAAGTGAATTAATCTGACAGTCACCCACTGTCCTGAAAGGAGTTTTCCAGACTATGACTCTCTACCAAGGAAAAGAAAACAGGAACAAACAAAGTAAAACCCAATCCCTCATATAGACTGTACTATTTTTTTTTTTTTGCAGTACTGGGGATTGAACCCAGGGGCATTCTACCTCTGAGCTACACCCCCAGCCCTATTTTTTTTTTTATATTCTTTATTTTGAAACAGGGTCTCACTAAGTTGCGGAGGGCCTCACTAAATAGCTGAGGCTGGCCGCGAACCTGTGATCCTCCCGTCTCAGCCTCCCAAGTACTGGGATTACAAGCGTGCGCCACCATGCCCGGCTTAGACTGTACTATTATATGTCCTTCGTGGAACTAGGTAGTGCAAATGCCGGGCTCCTCTCGTCTCTATTTGTTGTTAAACCACAGCCCCTATTGTCCACGCAGTGAATTTTTCATGTGGTTGGCCGATGCCCCCATGAGAAGCTGCTCTCTTGTCTCAAAAGTATGATTTGGGCATTATTCATTCAGTCACCAAATACTTATTCGGAATCTGTTCCGTACCAGACACATCTCTGGGTGCTGGGAAGCTGGGGATTAAAACACTGGACTGTAACTTACAGGGTTCCCTCCTCTCTGCTCCCCCGAAGGCCAGTGGGGCGGAGGTGACCCGTCAGTCAAGAACCACAGTATCTTCAGACAGTGACGCAGCTGGTGAAATAGGCCACCCGGCGCTCACTGTGCATCAGGCACTATTCTAAGTGGTTCACATCTATTAATGTCTTAATGTCCAGAGCAAGCAGATTCCTTCACGTACCCTGTGTGTTGAAGAGACCAAGGCACAAAGGGTCAGTGACTCCCCAAAGGTCACACACCTTATAAGCTGGGGAACCAAGATTCAAACCCACACACTTGGTTCCGGTTTGTGGCATGACCACAATGCCGTATAAAATCATGACTTAGTGAGGACTATTTTGTGTGTGTGTGTGGTACTGGGGATTGAACACAGGGGCATTCTACCTCTGAGATACACCCCCAGCCCTATTTTATTCTTTATTTTGAAACAGGGTCTCACTAAGTTGCAGAGGGCCTCACTAAGTAGCTGAGGCTGGCTGCGAACCTGCAATCCTCCTGTCTCAGCCTCCCAAGTCCTGCGATTACAAGCGTGTGCCACCACGCCCGCTACGAGGACTATTTCTGATGGCCAGGGAAGAGCTTTCTGGATCGGTGAATCCAGACTTACCGTGCACATGAGGGTTACAGTGTTCCTCCTAGAGAAAGCCAGAAACAGGTTGGGCAAGTTTCAAGAACTGCAGAAAGGCCCACCTGCCTGGAAAGTAGTAAAGGGTGGGGGCGGGTAGAGTGGTGAGAGATGGTGCCGGGGAGAATCCGGGAGCAGGCACCACATTTCTCGTCCACACCACGTAGGTTTGTCTGTAGCACAAGTGAGAGCAACAGCCATCAGTTAAATCAACAAACGACTGCAGGATAAAGGTCCAATTTTACTCCCGGCCTTGGTTGTTGATGGACAAATGAAAGATACGACTCTCGTCTCAATTCGCGTGTTATCTTAGCTATAGTTGGAGAATCCAATAAAACTCTTGTTTTGGCTGAAGTTAAAGAGCCCAGCATCTGGCTGTTGATTTTCCTAATGTGATCATGGTAAGCCACTGATATGTAGCCTGTAATCGCCCCCTTTAAAGGAAAGACACGAGGGCAGAAGCAATTCTCTTTAAAAGGCGTGACATCAACATACCAGCCTGGGAGACGGAGTGAATTGCAGCATGGGGGGCCCTCGCGTGAATGGTCTGGCGCAGTGTGCATTTTGAGATTGCTTCCAAGAACTGTCCATTTTCATTGGTCATCTGGAAGCCTAAACATACTTGGTTTGTTGAAAGACAATTTATCCCGTGATGACGACGGGGACCTGAGCCATCTCACATTTTGAAAAACATAAACTGATCCACGCTAGTTTGGTATCTAACTATCCTACAGGAGCTAGAAGGAAGCCAGGGTTTGTCAGGAAAATCGCTTCTCAACCTCCTGCCACACCGAGCTTGTGACAGGAAGAAAACTTGCATGACAGTTGAGCGAGCCAAGGAAATCTATGTGAGCAAGAGGAAAATCTTGGAAATCGGGCACACATTCGCAGCAACTCCCCTAGTTCCGTGTTAGCGTGTTAGTGGCTCATGCATCGGCCTGACATCTTCGCTCGTTTATGTCTTTCTGAAGCTGGATCTGATGGAGGGTATTAGTTTAATTTAATGCACATAGCCCTCTGCTATTTCTGCCCCCTAGCTCCCTCCTTTATTCCCAGCATCTGTTGGGATGCTACAGAATGCAGGCATGGTTCACAGAACACGATGTTTACCCTCTCGCAGGCTGCTGTTACTCCTTTCTGCATGGAGGCACCAAGAATTTGCAAACTCACAGACTCTACAATGTTAAATAAACTCTGTCTCCATTCCTCCATTCCAACCTTCTCAGAAAGCTGTGTGTGTCTTCCTGACTCACGCTTACAGTGACCACTTGATTTCTTAATGTAGGAGATATACATATGCATGTGTGTGTGCATATGAATGTATATATATGTAGGTACACACACACACACACACACACACACACACACACACGTTCCCATAAATACTAAGAAGAATTCTATGTCATTCTCATTTAAGGGAACTAAGTCCAAAGGAGGTTATGCAAATGGTCCAAATATGCAGAGATTTTAAGGAGTGACGTCAGAATTGGAATCAAGGTCTAGACCCCAACATCTCACTTTCTCCCCTCCTCCCCCCATGCATACCCCAAGATCTGTTTTCTGTGTCACTTGCATGTGACACATCTGTGGAATTATCTTTGTGCTAGGTGATCTAGCAGATACAAAAGAAAGAAAATGTTCCAGCTAGCAAGACAATGTCTAAGACTTGTGCAGGGGATATAGGGTTGAATTAGGGCAAAAGTGACCAAGTCAAGTGTCCACAGGCACGAGGTTAGTAACGTAGTGAGTGATGTCACAGGAGTGGGATTCTGAACGGGAAAGCCCATGTCCCATCCTTACATGGCATCCACTACCTGTCTGCTGCCGAGTACTCATACACATAAAACAACATTTCTAGCATCTCTTGAAAAATTGAATAAAATGACAACATCGGTTTAAATTCCTACATGGAAAAAAAAAACAGTTAACACAGAGAGGAACAAACAAAATTTAGGAAAGGCCAGGCTGGGTTCATGGATATAAATTTGCAGTGTCTATTCTAGAAGATTGGTTTGTTTTCAAGTCCTAGAAGTTTAGATTCTGAAAGTCTGGGCTGAGTGCAAGTATTTGCATCTTGAAGCCTGGTGTTCAGCCGGGTTGATGTCCAGCTCTGAGGCTCTCACTGGGCTCCGATGGTATTTAGCATCATCAACAAACGCTGTCATTGCTGAGTGTACACCAGCCTCTCAGGGGACCTTGCCGTCTTGTGCAGAAACTGTATTTTTGCATCATAGCAAGTTAGCCGCATACCTTCCCAACTGAAAATGGAACCGAATCTCAGGGCCCTTAAATCATCAAGTCCAATCTCTTCATTAAGTAGACAAGAAAACAGAATGCTCAGCAACAACGTTCTGCGGCTCATCCATTTCGAGACTCTGGGTAATTCTTTGCTGTCTGGACCCCATTGGATTGGACTACACAATTGCTAGCATCCCATAATCCTGTGATTATTTTCTGTGATCTTACCTTACGGCAGGGGGCGAGGAGTGCAGAATAAGATAAATAACTGAGGAAAATTGGGACCCGTCACTTCCAACATGGTGGTTATCTCGGTTTCTTCCACACCACCCTGGGGAGAGCTTGGGAAGTCCGGTCAATCAGCCAGCCCCGCCGTGCAGCTACCCAATGGGTCGGTGCCACGTGGTGTACTTCATCACATCTCTTAACAGCTGGTATTGGCATGGCTTCCCACACCAGCTGTCTGCTTCACAAATGAGTGCTGTCAGTTCCAAGGGAGGTCGGGCAGGGCGGGGTGGAGAGCTTGACATAACCCATCACCACTATAGAAACAAGTGAAGACATATGTCTCCCGGATGGTGTGCATCAGCAGGCAGCAACCTTGGGAGGGGCATCATTTATTCTGAAAATGATTGTTCGACTCTTGCAAACCTAGCAGAAACTCTTTATGTAGCTCCAGCTGAGATAGAGGATGTGTGTCAACTGCTCCTTCTTGGAAAGTCACTATTTTCAGCCAACATGAGAGTCAACTTCATAAATCTCTTGCTCTCCAAACCCGGAGACCAAATACATGTGAATAGTGAAATGTAAACAGCAAATGTTACCAATAATTAATTGATTATTGACCATCAGATATCAAGGAGTTAAAGTTTGGATAGCAAAGGATACTAATCTTGTATCAAAATAATTATGAAAATTGACATGATATTGAGAATTTAGACTTCAATATGCAAATACCTGTATTTGTAATATTTAGGTTTTTTGAAAGAAATCTGAATGAATGATGGCTAAATAATAGAACTTTATAAAGTGGATGTTAGGTAATATGTGCTTATTATATAAATTTCTATTGTCTAAATTTTTGTCATATTTCACAATAATGCCAGGAAGAATATAAAGGTTAGATTAGAGATTAGATTAGTATATTCCTTTTTTTTTGGTGGTGGTACTGGGGATGGAACCCAGTGGCATTCTACCTCTGAGCTACACCCCCATTCCTATTTTATTTTATTTTATTTTATTTTTTTACTTTGAAACAGGGTTTCAATAAGTTGCTGAGGGTCTTGCTGAGTTGCTGAGGCTGTCCTTGAACCTGTAATCCTCCTATCTCAGTCTCCCAAGTACTGGGATTATTGGCATGTACCACCACACCTGACTAGATTAGTACATTCTTTACTGCTACAGGAGGCAGAGAATCCCTACAATGTAGGTGTCAGTAGTTTTCTATAACCTAAGTTGATTCTTACAGCTTTTCCCTTCAAAACCTTCAGCCATCCCTCACTGTGAAGGACTCATTCAGATGTCATCCGCAGAGGTGGTTGGTCCTAACTTTGGGCTCCCATAGAACTTTGTATACTGCCTCATTCACTCAACTTGATTTGAGTGTTGTGCCGATACCATCCAAGTCCTAAGGCCACAAAGTCAAATACAACATGATCTCTGCTTTGCCAGAGTTTGCAGTATGGGAAATGAGGGGGACACCACAGAAATAACCAGCCCCTTGGATACGTGCTGTGATAAAATAGAGGATGGTATGGAGGCCCGTGGGAGGACTCTGTAAATCAGAACGATGAATCGGGAAAGGGGTATATCTGATTAACGGGTTCTGCTTGTCTTCTATAGAAGAGGATTCCTTGAATGTGGCATCAAGGTCTTGCTTGGTTTTATGTCTCCCTTAGCACCATGTTGCTTTGTTTGTGGAATTCGACAAATATTTACAAAACACCTACCATGGGCCAGACACCTGACATGGCAAACTGAGCAAGATACAGACAGGCCCCTTTATGGGGCTAATGGGAGCAATGGACGATAAACACAGAAGCCGATAGCTACCAGATGGACCATCAAGTACTGCTGAGGGCTGGTGCATAAAAGTAAAGCTGACAGAGATGGAAAACGACACAATTTGCTTTGTTTTGAGAGAGCGGTCTGAAGAGGAGGCTCTTGGGAAGAAACTGAAGTAACGTAATGTTTCTAGAAGAGCATGTTAGGCACAGGAAACAGCAAATGCTAAAACCCAGGATGGGAGCTGGGTTTTCCTGTTTATAGAATAGCAATGGACCCAGTGTAGCTGGAGTTCAGTTAAAAAAAAAAAAAGTTCAGAGGTAGAAGATTCTAGAGAGGCTACTGGGGAGCTGGATTTGTATTGTACCAGACTGCAGAGTCTAGTCTTGAAATCCATATTTCTTGGTCGAGAATTTATCTTGTAGTAACAGAGCATTACCACAGGAAGGTATCCTGCTGAAAGCGATGCTTTTGGAAAATAACTAGAGAGCAAGAGGGCACAGCAAAGGTCAACAGGAAGAAGAACAAGGAGGTCCCTATTTCATCCTGGGCTGGGGCAATAAGGGACTAAACTGGATTAAGAATACAGTCCAGGCAAGGACAGAGGAAGGAGCTTCAGAGATCAATTGTCTACTGACATTTGCCCACATTCTTACCTGCATAAGGTCACATTTGGTAGGATGTTATTTGCAGCAAAGAAGAATTAGAGGTGAGAAACACAAATTTGGGTCATAAAATTCTTATTAAGAAACACAATTTTTTTTTGCAGTACTGGGCATTGAACGCAGGGGCATTCTACCTCTGAGCTACACCCCCAGTCTTATTTTTTATTCTTGATTTTGAAACAAGGTCTCACTAAGTTGCGGAGGGCCTCACTAAGTAGCTGATGCTGGCCGCGAACCTGCGATTCTCTTGTCTCAGCCTCCCAAGTACTGGGATTACAAACGTGCACCACCACGCCCGTCTGAAACACAATTTAGATGGGTGTTAGGTGGAACCATCTCTTCTCACACATTCAGGTCTCTCTTGCCCACGGAGGCTGACATGTGAAGAGGGAAGCTGGAATTAGCAGACACAGTACCAATAGTTTAGAATGGTCTAGGGTAGTCTAGGGTGCACCATCATGTGAAATTCGTGAAACGTCTGCTTTCCATTAAACTGAGACATGCTAGCTATCTTCTTGGTCACTCACAATTAACTAATACCCATTATGACAGGCATGCATTTAAAAAATGACGTCCTTCAGCCTCCTTTGAATGATCAGATTCTCAAGAGAAGGCCCAAGCAAAGAGATCCTGTATCAGTCCGCTCCTTCCTTCGTCATCCCAAGATGAGAACATCTTCATGACCAAATTCCTTGTAAAGGTCATGCAGACTTGACATCTGTGCTTCTTGTTGATTGTCAGGGCATATTTGACTAGCTGGATATATCTCTCCCCTGAAGATGTGTGGACACGGGACGTGGTGTGGCTCTTATAAGGCAGAACAGTCCAGCCTGGTCTCAAGTACTTAGAATACACTAGTAGGGAGAAAATGAGAGCCTTGCAGGTAAGATATGAACTGGATTAGTACTGACCAGTACGGTCATATTTCAAAGAACAATTGGGCCAGGTGTCTCTGGATCCAGGGAGAAATTTTCTCGATTCACTCTGGAACACAGTGACAATCCTTTTTTTAGACCTTTTGGTATGAAAATTGAGATGGGAAGCCAGAAGTCTGCCCCTCTGATTTTTAACTCGGCTTGACCTCAGCCTTCAAATCTGAGAGAGACCTGAGTTTACTTGTGTCTCTAGGTCTTTTGGATCTATTTGAAATGGTGAAAAGAAGAGCAGATGGTCATGGTTGGCAGGAGGCTGGCCCAGCCAGTGTTCCAGCCCAGGGGTGGTTTTTTCTGAAAGAGTCTTAAAAGTCTGGTGTTTCAGCTGTCTTCCCCTACCCCAAAGTCACATTCTTCTGAATCCTGATATGTTGTGTGTTTAAGGTGAGAGAGGGCTGTGCAATCAGCGCTGAGATATAGACAAGTTAATAAAAAATAAAAAGCACCCATCAAATAGAAGTGTTGTGAGAGTCAGGTGAGATTTTACAGATGCTTCGTTCCATGTCTGCTACCTAGGAAACACTGACTTGTCTCCCTAGGTGGTACAAAAAGGGAAGGTAAGGGGAAGAAGGAGAGGGATTCTCCAACATCTACCTAGAGTGGATTACTTTATAAGTGTTGAAGCATACATTTTGACTGCTTATGAAAACTCTATGCCTTTACAAGCCTTTATACATTCAAATTTTTAAATTAATATTGAAATTTATACCAGGCATGGTGGTGCATGCCTGTAATCTCAGTACTTGGGAGGGTGAGACAGGAGGGTCACAGGCTCAAGGACAGCTTTGGCAACTTAGTGAGGCCCTGTTTCAAAATAAAAAATAAAAGGACTGGTGGTAGAGCTTGGAGGTAGAATGCCTCTAGGTTCAATTCCCAGTTCCAAAAATATATTAAAATTTATACAATGATAAACATATCAACCACTTTCATATTGATATATAGTTTTAAAAAACAGAGTTTCTGCAATGTATATGCCTTCCAAAGAATGGACCCAGAGTTTGCATACACCTTCCCAAACAGCATTGAGCTGTGAACCACTGTATTCTGGTCTCATAGGATTTGTGCTGTTAACATTATTAAGTGTTTACTTCAATAGAAACATTATTAATTAGCTAAGCAAATGGATTCCAACAACATGCTATCAATATCTATTAAGAGCTGCTGGAAAATGTAATCTCTACCATACAAACAAGCATGCACACAGGTCTTGGTATGTTTCCCTTTATATTAACATCTCCCGAGAAGTTCACAACTTAACAAAGTGCTGATAAAATAGTCACTCATTTAATCTTTGAATTCCTGAATCCGGCACACTTCAAGCTCCATTTCATAGATGAAAATCAAAAGCAAACACGTTCAGAACACTTGAGCCCAGCCAGCAAGTAGAAAGACTTGTATTTTGCCTCTAAAATGCTTCGGTTCTATGTTGAGCATTTCCCTAATGCTCTGTCTTTGGATCATTCCACTTTATCTCAGTGATTTTTGTTGCTTCTGGACAGAATCCCAAGATGTCTCATGCCATTGTTTTTCCTCAATTAAATACTTCCTCAGCCTTTTCTTTATTTTTAGTCTTTCATTTTTCAGATGTTTCTTTCCCTCCTCTTCTGCCTTCCAACCCCTGGACCATGGATCTCTGTTTTGTATTAACTGCACTTTCTTAAGCCTGTCACTTATTCTAAACTGAGATTTTTTTCCTTAGTGGTGTCTTTGTACATGTTGGGCAACACATCAATTATTTATTCTTTAGTGCTATTGTTTGGATAAAATAATATAATTTTTTAAAGAATGTGACAATCTTTTTTTTTTACAGTACCGGGGATTGAACCCAGGGTCGTTCTACCTCCGCACTACACCCCCGGCCCTATTTTTTATACTTTATTTTGAAATGGGGTCTCACAAAGTTGCAGAGGGCCTCACTAAGTAGAGAGAGAGAGAGAGAGAGAGAGACAGAGACAGAGAGAGAGCTGAGGCTGGCCGCAAACCCTGATCCTCCGGTCTCCGCCTCCCAAAGTACTGGGATTACAAGTGTGCGCCACCACACCCGGAAGAATGTGACAATCTTGACTTGTGTCTCAGTCAACATTCTCACTGCTATGATCCAAGACAACTGACCACACAACTTAGAGGAAGGAAGATTTATTTGCTCACAGTTTTTGGAGATTTCAGAGTTTTAGTCCATATCAGGCTAGGTCTGTGGAGCTCAGGGCATGGTGGCAGGAAGCAGAGAGAGGGAGAGAGCAAGGACTCTCCTCTCACATCATAGAGGCTGGAAGGAGAGAGAACACGCAGGGAGACTAGGAACCATATATAATCCCCAAGGCCACACCCCCGTGCACCCCTCCTCAACCAAGCCCCACCTCCAACATGGCTGCCTACTCTCTGTGAGGTCTTGGGGGACATTCTAAATCCAAACCATTACAATTTGGTTTGGTTAAAAAATTAAAAAGTGAAAAAAATTTTGATTATCAGTGACCACAAATGCATGTCTTTACCAATATCTTTCCAGGAAGCTTACTAAGGACTACTTTGTTTTACTTTACTAAAAATAGGATACAGCCCATAGAGCTCTTTTAATTAACATTTCAAGATATTGCTATAAGATTTTCTGATATAATTCCATTTGAAGTTCTGGTTCAGTTTCAGCAAACATCATTAGTCCATGAAGTCTTTTATTATTTGCGAGGCATAGACCTGGGATATACATTGCTTATAATATAGCCTCTGACTTAAAGGAGCTTGTAACTGCCTAATTTTCATTGATTTTTTTTCTGTTAGCAGTATTGGTAATTATGTTTATTCACATCTTTACACATTTTCAGATAATATTACAACCCTATAACTCAGGGACTTTCACTAAAGCATTGAACCCAACCTACAAAATTCTAGATAGAATTTTGTTAAATTCTAGATCGAATTTTGTTAAGTCTATGAGAGTTTTTCTGGTGCATCATTTTTAAAATACTTTTATTGGCGCACTGTAATTATACATCATAGTGAGTTTCAAAGTCATACAAACATGCACACAGGTCTTCATGTGTTGCCCTTCAGGTCCCACCCCACTGCCCACCCTCCCTGTACGTAATAGTGAGATTGGTAGTGATGCCTGCATACCTGAAGACAGCATAATTTGAACTGTTCATCAGTTTCCTTTTCCCCTCCCTTCCTCCCTCCCTCCCCCTGTCTCCTTCCAACGTTCTACTGGTCACTCTCCTCCATTATCTGCAGTCCCTTTTATTTTCCTGTTTTCTCTCTAGCTTCCACCTTTGAGTCTGTTCATACTGAACTTTTCCAGGTGAATTGTGCACTCATCTCCACAGCTAAATTTGTATTTCTGGAATCTGCACTCTCCTTTTTCCTGTTATATCCAAAGTCTTTAATTGAATTGAGATATGGCCTATACAGAGGATATTTTAAAGAAAAATTGAGGGCAAGTTCATGCTGTGTGATTGATATCTGATATGAGCTCTTTGAGAACTACTTTTTGACCTTGAAATCTACAATAGGGAGCAACTGTGAACAAAACATATTAGTCTCCTCTTTTAAAGTATAAAACCTGTAAAATATCTGAATAGAATATTGACTTATGGTCAGTATGCTATTAATTTTTAAACTTAGTAGCTAAATCATGTGATAGTTTATCTTTAAAGATATCTGGACATAGTGGCACATGCCTGTAATTCCAGTACTTGGGAGACTGAGACAGGAGGTTCACAGGTTTGAAACCAGCCTCAGCATCATAGCAAGACTCTCAGCAATCTAGCGAGACCCTGTTTCAAAACAAAATATAAAAACGGCTGGGGGTATAGCTTGGAGGCAGATCACCCCTGGGTTCAATCACAGTACCAACAAAAACAAGAAACAAACACAAAAAAACAATTGGAAAAGATGGCGTACTCAACATGGGAAGAATCATTGTGAGCTGTCCTTCTTCTCAAACACCAGTAGGGGGCGCCACTAAGTTCTTCACCTCTGGCTCCCTCTGCAGAGGGAAAGTTGGGGGCCCCTTCGCCCACCACCAGCAGCTTATGGCACCCACATCTCAGTGTACTGGGGCCTTTTCTGTCCTCCATTCCTGGAAGTCCTAAGAGTGTCTTCATACTGTATACACCTTTCTTCGCAGCCACTTGGGTCTCTCTGCTTTCTTTCCAGTCTCACCAGTTTTTCTGCTCCTGAGTTCTGAGATTTCAGTCACTCAGTTTCATCCAGTCTTCCCTTGTGTGGACCAAGAAGGGACTTCTGGTCTCAATGAAAATGACTCCCACCCTCAGACACAGGTTCCATAATGTCCACTCTAAAATTAGTTTCCGGGCTCTTCGCACCCCTCTATTCTCATCTCTCTTAGAACCCTGATCTTTTTCTTCATGCTGTACACAAAGGCATGTTTTATCTTCATTTGTGACACTCGCTTGTTTTATACCTGTTTCCTCCATTTAATTGGAAGCCACTGGAGACCAAGGATCTGACTCCTTCGCCACAGTCTAGCCCGATCGCCGCAAGTGTTCAGTCAGTCAAAATGCTTCCCACG
>PVJS01034850.1:0-21333 GCA_004027185.1 Glis glis
AGGTTGCGGAAGGCCTCACTAAGGAGAGAGAGAGAGAGAGAGAGAGAGAGAGAGAGAGAGTATAGCTGAGGCTGGCCGCGAACCCGGATCCTCCAGTCTCTGCCTCCCAAAGTACTGGGATTACAAGCGTGCGCCACCACGCCCGGCTTCTCTCATTAATCTTAATGAAGGATTTAATCCTTCTTAACTGAACATATTCTAGCATTTTTCTATAGTTGCTAAAAGATGCAGGAAAGATAAAATTCATGTTGATTAAACTTAAAAAACACATGAGAGGCTAGGTGTGGTCGCACATACCTGTAATCCCAATACCTGGAAGGCTAAAACAGGGGGATTGCCGGTTCAAGGTCAGCCTCAGCAACTTGGAGGAGACCCTCAGCAACTTAGAGGGGACCCTCAGCAACTTAATGAGACTCTGTTTCAAATTTAAAAATAAAAAGGGCTAAGGATATTTCTCAGAGGTAGAATTCCGTAGGTTCACTCCCCAGTATTAAAAGGAGATAGATAGATGATTGATAGATAGATAGGTAGATAGATAGATAGATGAGAGATAGATAGATGAGAGATAGATAGATAGATAGAAGATAGATAGACTGCCTAGAAGTCAGTAGCTTTCATAGGAAGTGTTATAGTGATCTTGGTTTAATTAATAGAACAGAAAGAGAAACTTGAGAAAAATCTTTAGAAGAAAAATGTTCTTGAGAAAACCATTATTTTGGAGACAGATTGAAAACCTTATCAAAACAGAACGCCTGAAACATTTTTTTTTCTGTTTGCCAGCTCATCCCTATCATGCCTTCGTGTTCCCACCCTCATGAAATGTTGATAAGACTATCACTAAGGTGTGATATGTACACATACTTTCTAAGGTCAGTAATACATCAGATAAACACACATTGAGTGCCATTGTTTCCAATGGTTAGTAACAATATTTAAAAGATAAACAGTTTCAGAAACTGAGTGGCAGAATGGATTATTAAGGAAAAAAGTGAATGAGCACTTTGAAGAATATTTTTCTCTTTTTGTGCTAAGACACAGAACTATGTTCACTGAGATGGAAATCATTAATGTTTTTGTCAGATTTATTTGGGCTGTTTGGAATCATGGTCGTATGGAATTATTCCATATAGAAATTCTTATATTTTTATATAATCATAATTCTTGTCCAGAAATAATAGGTTCTGCTTCATATTAGTAAACATTCAACATGTGAGCAGACAGCCTGACCAATTATGATGTTAGTTTATTTAAGCTGCTCAAATAACTATGAAATGAGATAGATAAGAAGCAAGTATGGATTATACCAATTAAAAAGTCATAATAAATTGAAATTCTTCCTTGAAGGAAAAATTAAAATTTTGATTAAGTAGAGTTGAGCTACTTGTAGCAAAAGGCAATGAGATGGAGGGAGAGTTTTGCAGTATTCTCCCATATCTTTCACTTTTCAATACATATATTGTTTACTTCTGGTTGTCTGATGTAAATCAGCTTCAGTTTCAGTTGTATCTGCCGCTTTTCTTGCAATGGAAAAAAACTTGGTGTTGGAATGCTCTTTAAGTTTCTGAAAGTCATCCACATTTCATTTAAACTAAAATGCCCAATGATACTTTTTAAAATATACTTTTATTGGTGCGTTATAATCTCACATCATAATGTAGTTCAGAGTGACAGGGACACACAAGCACACAGCACTTGGTGAGCTTTCCCTCAGCTCCCTCCCCAGACCGGGATATTAAGACTGGCATTGGTATTCTCACATATTTGCATAATGTCAATGGAAGTGATTCCTTCATTGATCCTCCCTCCCCCATGCCACTGCCACTTCCCCTAGACCACCTTCCTGGCTCCCCTGGAGTTTCTCCTCCATTATCTGAAGTCCCTCTGGTATACCAATTAGAAAACATATGACCCTTCACTTTCTCTGACTGTCTGATCTCACTTAACATAATGTTTTCCAAGTCTGTCCCTTTTCCTGCAAATGACATAATTTTTGTTCTTCTTTATTGCTGAGTAGAATTCCATTGTGTGTATATCCCATAATTTTGTAATCCAGGCATCTGTTGATGGACACCTGGGCTGGTTCTGTGATTTGGCTATTGTGATATGCATGTATGGCTATAAGGTGAAGGAATGCAGTTACTTGAGTAGGTGTGACAACAATTCGGATGCATGTTATCCATTGCCGGCACCGGGACATGTGTTTAGGCTGTGGCCATAAGAGCCAGAATAATAGTGCTTAAGAGTGTGGGTTCAAAGCCCAGCTCTGCCACTTACTCCTTTTATGAGCTTGAAAAATTCAAAAATTTTCCTGTGACTCAGTTTCCTCATCCCTAAAATGAGTTAATAATAGTATTTATTGTAAAGATTAAATTACTTAATATGAATAGGGTCCTTATAATGGTCCCTGCTTCCTAATTAGTCTTTAAGGAATGTTAACTCCTATTTTAGGTTATGTTTTCTCTGTAAGTTAGGAGTAACACATTCTGTAACACTATCCATCTTGGTGCTACTTTTTCTTTTGCCTATGTAGTAATAAAGCTTTTTAAATAGATGTCCTGGTTACGTTTCTAACTCTGTTAAACATATTTTCTAATTAATATTCCTGCTCCCTTATGTAATATATTTATATAACTGTGCTTCTGAAGACATTTATTTTACTAGTAAATTTTAGGGATAAAAAACTGATTTTTTAAATAAAAGGAATTGGCAGAACAAGGTAGAAGTAGAGACACTGGACTGGAAGCTTGGACTAGGGGTCTCCAGGGCATACTCTGACCAAGGCTTAGATTCAGGGCAGGTTACCTGACTTTCCTTCTTGGTTTCACGTTTTAAAATTATGGAGTTCATCTAAATGCATGCCCAAGTCTCACTCAGGTCTTACATTCTATGGCTGTTTCCTCTATCAACATAATTATCATGGAAAGTCATACGCCTATTCCTATGATGTTACTATGCTCACAATAGTTTAAGAGTCTATCAGAAAGCAGCACATTCTTTGATTATCCTTAATGACAACAAATTATGTCTTTAAAAGCAGACTGAATTTTTAAAATAAAGAGTGTCTTGAAGCTGCATCTGGTGAGTAAATGGGTGTTTTGAATTAAAAAAAAATGTGATTTAACTATAATGGAATGAAATGATTTTCCAGAGAGGATTATAATTACTCTGGTGTGTGTGTGTGTGTGTGTGTGTGTGTGTGTGTGTGTGTGTGTGTGTGTTATGTGAACATGTATATGTTTATTTTCAATACACATTTGTAGTTTTAAGTTCTGAAATATACTGCTAAAATGGATCCTTTAGTCCCACCTACATTATTGCACTATAATAACTATGTTGCAAAAAATGTTTCTGAAGAAATAAAACAATACTAAAATCTAGAAACAGCAAAAGTCTTTTTTTTTTGTGGTACTGGGGATTGAACCCAGGGATATTCTACCTCTGAGCTACACCCCCAGCCCTATTTTTTATTCTTCATTTTGAAACAGGGTCTCACTAAGTTGCGGAGGGCCTCATTAAGTAGCTGAGGCTGGCTGCGAACCCAGATCTTCTGGTCTCAGCCTCCCCAGTACTGGCATTACAAGCATGTGCCACCATGCCCGGCAGCAAAATAGGGCTGGGGGTATAGCTCGGGGGTAGAATGCCCCTGGGTTCAATCCCCAGTACTGCACCAAAAAAAAAAAAAAAAAGAAGAAGCAAAAGGTTGATCAAATTTGCTTCTTGCAAAGCACCTTGTTCCAGGGTCCCAGGCTCATTATCCTGTGAAATGTTGCTTTGCATCTTGTGTTAGTCATTTATCTTCCCTGTACCTTAGTACTTTCCCCAGAAAAGCCGAATAAAGGTGCTTGTTTATAAAGGGTAATCTTATACCTTGAAATGTGCAAATGCTGTGCAATGTAAGTACAAGGAGAACAGGATTTTGAGGCGCTTTGCTATCTATTCCATGGGCTTGGACTCTGCCGGCTAGCTCTGTGCTCACAGTGAGAACCCAGCATGCTTCTTGAGCACAAGGGTTTCTGCTTTTCTTCAACTTTGGCTACTGCTTTGCAATATTAATAAAATGAATCTCAAATCATCTATATTATGAATATTTTTGAAAATACATACAGGAAATATCACCAACTATACTTACTCTTCCATCTATCCAGACTGAGCACTAAGACAAATGTTAAATTATTTAGGTTTTCCACTAGAAGCAGCAGTCAAGGTGATTGGTAAAACTCATAGGAAATTAGTCATGAAAACAGCTCCACAAGGATTCAGGAAGCAGACAAAAAATGACTAGAAAATAAGCGTACTCACTTTTTTCTCTTTTATTGCAGTTCTCTAAATTCAAAATTCTCATTTGAAACAAATGTTCTAAAGGGCGGCTGTATTGGAATAGAAACAGTATAATCCTTTCAATGGATTCCAGTAGCTAATCTTTATTTAGTAGATGTATATTATTGAGAAAAGAGAATATTTTCCTTTCACATTTTATATGATAAATTATTTAAAAGTAAAATACATGGCTAGGTGTGGTGATGCACACCTGTGATCCTCCTACTTGGGAGGCTGAGACAGGATGATTGCAGGTTTGAGGCCAGCATGTAGTAACTTAGCAAGACCCTGTTTAAAAATAAAAAATAAAATAGTATGGGGGTGCAGCTCAAAGGTAGACCATGCCTGGATTCAGTCTCCAGTACCATAATATATGGATAAAATAATTATTTATATATGTATAAGATAAATGTATATTATTTCATTTTGCTGCTATCTTACTTTGAAAGTGAACCTTGAATGCGCTTTCTTGCTTTAGTTTTGAGACTTCTCAAACATTTTCCTTGCATGCCCACCTTAACTATCTTGTTTTCTTGACCTAAAACAGAAAATGTAGATGCGATAGAGTCGGTTGGTTTTAAAATTATATACATGTAATTTTTAAAATAATGTTTTATGTGCAGTGTGAGAGAAGAACAATATCACTGGGGGTATATGAGTGTGATCTGAACAATGACAGAACAAAAATCTGTACTGTTAGCTGAAAGGGTCTTTGAAATAAATATCTACTGGCAAATTGGCAGGAAATTATGATTTTTTAAAATAATCAGTGCTTTTCTAGAAATCACTTTATATAGTTAGTTTTACCTAGAGATGAACTAGAACTGCAAATCAAGAAGTAGAAATAGGAGCTGGAAGGAGCAGGAGAAGCGAGGGAGGTGTTTGTGGTCTCTTGAATCTGCAGGTCCTTTCAGGTCCCAGCTCATAAGCACGCCTCTAATTTTCAGAGTCCCATCTATTCCTGCTAATTTCTTCTCCTTTCTTTTGGGAACCTTCTCATTGCTTTCCAGCCAGAGGACTACAGCAGTCTTGTAATGGGCTTCTTCACTTAAGCTCTCTCTTTTTCTGTCTGAATACTTCTGACTCCTGGGATACTCCTCTGTTGAGGTAGATAATCCTCTCCTCAGCGCCCCCCAAGCCTGGGGTAGGGCTCTTAGTAGGGCACCGGCTCCCACTGGGCTTAGAGTCCTAGCTCTGCTTGTTATCAGCTATGTGACTGTGGCGAGACACTAAACTCTGAGCGTGAGTCTCATTTTTCTCAAATTTATGTAATGCAGTCCTCAACAGAGTACAGCAAGCATTACAGGAGCACATCAAGTGCTTAGCATAGTAGATGTTTAATAACTAGCAGCCATTGAACGCTATGTTTCACATTCATTTTTACCTTCTCTACCTGTATCCCGACACAAATATCAGCCCCAGTCAAGTTGTAACTTTTCATCAACACACAATGACTGTTTTCATTTCTATTGTTTCCTCGTGTTTTTCCCAGTGTTTTATGTGCACCTGTCACCATATCCCAAATTCTCTTTATCCTTGAGTTCTCCTAACTCAAGTCTAGTAAAATCATTTCAATTCTACCTTTTGTTGATTTGTTTTTCCTTAAAAATTTTCAGCATGTATTTCTACCTTTCATTGATTTCCTTAAAAAATTTCAGCAGGTATTTCTCTCATATATTTTAATGTACAATTTCATGTTGCTTAATGTTTCGATATGTGTCTTGATAACGTCACTTCTGTTCTCAGAGCTGGGAGCTAGCTTATATTTTGTATCTTTAAAGGGAAACCAGTTAATTGTTGAACTTCTTGTTATAACTATCTTTGCAAGGGATTCTTCTAGCCCACTGAGTACACAGTGTGAGCCAGATGTTATCTGACCCTAGAGCCACTGAGTGGACAATTAATGGAGGTTGCTTTATTTTCTTCCTGAAAAGGAAAGAAAATGCTGGAAAAGTATCCCATTCTTGTTGGCGAATAAAAGGACCAGGGCTCTATGTTTCTGAGTGAAAGCAATATAATATTTTCTGCCTTGCTGTGGGGACGAAAGCACAAACGTTCTTACAGTGTGGGATTGGGAAGCACGGTAAAAAAAGTGCTATGTTTGTTTGTTTTTCTTCTTATTTTTACTTATTGCTTGAAAAATTGGGAAAAACAAGAAACAAAAAATAAGTATAATAATAAAAATTCAGAAGACTTTACAAATATTAAGCAAGCAAAAATTCATAGTTTTTCAGTATAAATAAATCAGATGTTCTTTAATGAAAAAGTTAGATAAATCTTGTATTTATGCATCAAATACTTATTGAATGCTTACTATGCACTAGACATGAAGGCAGGCATCAGAGATGTACCAACATATGGCTGAACTTGAGGAATTTACCAACATGGCAGGACCCAAGAGGTAAAGAATAAGAAGAAAGCATATAAGATTACCTGGCAAATAGATTATGAATGTAGTTACTGTATCACCATATGTTATTTATTTTAGATATAATATCTTTACATATTAAATTACTTTGATATAGGCATAGGGTCACCTAGAAATAATTAATATTGACTTTTTAAAAATCACCCAGAGCTGAACATGCTGGTATATGCTTGTAATCCCAGCTACTCAGGCCAAGGCAGGAGGATCGCAAGTTCAAGGCCAGTCTGGGTAACTTAGTAAGACCCTGTCTCAAAATAAAATTTAAAAGGGTGGAGGGCAGGGGATGTAGCTCAGTGGTAAAGTGCCTTTGGGTTTAATCCCTAGTATAAGAAATAAAATCACCCAGAATATTGTAATTTTCACTAAAAAATCATAGCAGCAATATAGTTTAATCAATGGTCTGGGATAAGTTGATGCATCAAAGCTGTGTATGATAATTTCCAAAATGTACTATGGTTAAATTTGATGTTTTTAAAAATAATTTAAAAAATCAGTTGATAAAAAAGAAGATCTCTTTCCCCTAATGGCTATTGCAAAATGAAATGGATGCAAATGTTTTGTGAATTCAGGCAGAGCTTCTGAGTGGTAAGTTAGTGTGGCGCATGTTTATGAAGGGATGAGCTGGCGTGCTGATAATTGCCAGATCATGCTCCTTTCCTGGCTCTCCCTTCCTCCAGATGTCCAGGGAAGCAGGATGCAGGGTGCTGTTATTAAGAAGCTCCACAGAAAGGGACAGTTTAAATTGCCAATATCTATAATGCTTATCAAACAAAGGGAAAATAATGCTCAATGCTCAAAATAATTCTTTTGAGCAGTTCACTGGGGTATATTTCTTCAAAAATACAATCTTTGATAGATAAAGCATCACAGGGATAATAAGAAATGGAATACCTGGTGTGATTTACTAAATATTTCTCTAATTGCTATGATGTTTTTAGATAAAAGACTCAGAAATCAGGTCTGGAAACAAAGAACATCTTCAGTGGTGAAAGGGCAATTAGCCATAATGAATAATCAATAATCCTCTTTTCAACTACCTGGGTAATGTTACAGATGAATTAAACGTTTCTGCTGGGCTTTTGCCATAAGACCCAACAGCCCCTCTCATTGAATCATGCTGTCTCATCCTCATAGCCAAGTTAAAAATACTGAATAGACACTTCTCAAAAGAAGAAATACTAATGGCCAATAAATATATGAAAAAATGTTCAACATCATTAGCAATCAGGGAAATGCAAATCAGAACTACAGTGAGATTTCATCTAATTCCAGTTAGAATGGCAACCATCAGGAATACAAGCAATAATAAATGCTGGCGAGGATGTGGGGAAATAGGAACACTTATACACTGTTGGTGGGATTTCACATTAGAATAGCCACTATGGAGATCAGTGTAGAGGTTCCTCAGAAGACTGGGAATGGATCCACCATATGACCTAGCTATACCACTCCTGGGTATTTTTCTAAAGGAACTGAAGTCAGAATATTACAGTGATACATGCATATCCATGTTTCTAGCAGCACAATTCACAATAGCCAAATTATGGAACCATCCTGGGTGTCCATCAACAAATGAATGGATCACAAATATACACACAATGAAATTTTACTCAGCCATAAAGAACAAAATTATGTAATTTGCAGGAAAATGGATGGAACTAGAGGATATTATGCTAAGCATGATTAGCCAGTCTCAGAAAGAGAACAGTTGTATGTATTCTCTCATATGTGGAAGCTAGAGAGAAATTCAGTAACAAAAGGGATTTCAGATAAAGGAGGAGAGACTACAGTGGAGCGATGGAGGGAAGGAAGTGGGGGGAAGGAGACTTGATGAATACAATACAGTTCAAATAATGGTGGGTACATATATGAAATTATAAATACCAATCTCAACGACATGTATGGAGAAGGGGGGGAGTGGGATGGGATCCGGAGGAAAACACACCAAGTGCTTTGTGAATGTATGTTCCTATCACTCTATACCTTCCTTCCTCTCTCTCTCTCTCTTTCTCTCTCTCTCTCTCTCTCTCTTTCTTTCTGTTTTGTTTGCTACTGGGGATTGAACACAGAGCCATTCTATCTCTGAACTACACCCCCAACCCTTTTTATTTATTTTTTTGAAACAGGATCTCTCTAGGTTGCTGAGGCTATCCTTGAACCTGTGATCCTCCTGTTTGTGCCACCATGCCCAGCTACTCTCTATCTCTTTATGTTGTACAATTACAGTGCACCAATAAAAGTATACTAAAAAATAATAATGCTGTGCATCCTCCCTTGGAAGTGTCTCTTCTATCTCTTCTCTCCTCCTCATTTCCCCTGCCCAGTTTGAGACCAGGCCTTCATCATCTCATGTTTTCAGGTGCGCTGTAATTTTTGCCCATCCAAGTCCATCCTTCATATCAAAACCAGACCAACCTTCCCTTAAATGTCACCTTCACCATTTTATTCCTGGGCTGCAGAACAGACAATAGGCTTTCATAGCTGTTCAGGGCCTATGATATGAATTCTAAACGTCAAATTGTCTTTCACATTACCTTTTTGTCCTTCTTGTTCTTCAACACATCCTACTTTCTTCTGCTTCTCTTCCGTGGTCTTTAGTATTTCTCCAAGAATTATACATTTTTTCCTTCCAGCCTAACTAGTTTCTGCTAACCCATCAAGATCAAATTTAAGGCTCACCTTCTCTGGAGAACTTTTACTCATGTTTTTCTTTGTTTAATTCTTATTTTGTTTGTTGTTCAATTCTTTCAATATCTCAAGTACATCATTTAACACTATAAGCAAATAATACTGATATTTTATATATAGATGTATGTATCAACACACATTTACAGAAATGCCTGTATTGTTTATTGTTTTGCATGAATTTTTTTTTTTGTGTGTGTGTGGTGCTGGGGCTCGAAGCCAGGGCCTCATGCATGCATGTGAATTGGTTTTGTATCTCCAACTAGACTGTACATGCCTTGCAGGCAGTTTCCCTATGATATAAATGACTTTCCACCTTGTTCCCCTTAAAATCTGCTCATTGATAAATGTGTTTTGATCGATTTTTTTTTTTTTTTGCGGTACTGGGGATTGAACCCAGGGGCTTTCTACCTCCGCGCTACACCCCCGGTCCTAGTTTTTATACTTTATTTTGAAACCGGGTCTCACGAATTTGCAGAGGGCCTCACTAAGTAGAGACAGAGAGAGAGAGAGACAGGGAATGAGAGAGAGAGAGAGAGAGAAAGAGAGAGAGAGAGAGCTGAGGCTGGCCGCGAACCCGGATCCTCCGGTCTCTGCCTCCCAAAGTACTGGGATTACAAGCGTGCGCCACCACGCCCGGCTTTGTTTTGATTGATTAATCATGACTTATACCTCAATTTTTGCTTTTCAGTCTGTGCATTTTTTGCTTTTGTCTTGTACTCAGAATTTATTTAGAACCAGAAGGTACCACTGGTAGATGTTTTATTGCTCATAATTATTTACTCCCTCTTTCCCTTTATGTACACTTAACTTGCGCCATTGATTTTGAGCTTGGCTATGGGACTCGCAATGGTTAGTGGTCTGTGGGAGGAGGGAATGTGTGCCACACCCAAGCAGGAAGTGCAGGATGCACTGCAGGTTTCTGCCAGCCTCTTCTGCAACTGCTCTTTGCAATGAGAATAGACCAACTCGCACTGGGCTGCTTCTTTAACCAGGGCCCTGGAAACAGAGGCTGCCCAGAGCAGATCTGCAGTCGACCCACAGCTTGCAGCAGAACACCGCCAAGCCACAGTCTTCATGTTTCATTAATGAGAAATAGCTTATTTGAAGTCGCTGATACCTTGGAGTTTTTTTGCTACACAGAAAAGCTCACTAATATGGAACTTTAGAATTAATCTAGCTTCCTCATTTGGCAGATAAGGAGAGGCCTAGCTTTTTATGGTTAGCTAATGGAAGAGCTATGACACAAATCATGGACTACTGATTTTCAACTCTCTCTCAACATGAAATGCCTAGCCTTTTGTTGTCCTAAAATTTGGAAAAATAAAACTCCAATAGTTTGACATTTGGGGCATAAGCAATATCTAAAACTGATTGCCCCTGTGTTCTGGCATTAGCTTTTAGAGAATACGTAGAAGACTATCTAAAATAACAAAGTGTACTATCACTGTTGCATAGGATATACTTCTTTTTTTGGGGGTACTGGGGATTGAACCCAGGGGCATTCTACCTCTGAGCTACACCCCTCAGCCCTATTTTTTATTCTTTATTTTGAAACAGGGTTTTACTAAGTTGCAGAGAGCCTCACTAAGTAGCTGAGGCTGGCCACGAACTCGGATCCTCCAGTCTCAGTCTCCCAAGTACTGGGATTACAAGCGTGCGCCACAATGCCTGGCTTGCATAGAATATACTTCTACCTGGAAGTTGTTAATTTTTATGAAATCCAAGCTTATTTGGTAGTAGATAGAATGAAATGCAGTGATCTTTGTGAATTACTTTCATGCCCAAGTCTTTCATATATACTATTAATCTAAAAAATGCATTTGAATACATTCTTTTTGAAGCAATTTCTTTATAATAGACAATTCTAATTTGGAGATAGGTATAATTTCTTAACAAGTTGTCTCTTTAGCTGGGCATGATGGTATATGTCTGTAATCCCAGTACGTGGAAGGTTGAAACAGGAGGTTCACACGTTCGAGGACAGCTTCAACAATATAGTAAGACTCTGTTTCAAAATTTTAAAAAAATTTAAGAAGGGGGACTGAGGGTCACTGGGAGGTAAAATGCCCCTGGGTTCAATCCCTAGTACCACAAAGCAAGCAAGCAAGCAAGCAAACAAACAAAAAACAAGTTATCTCCTTGATTTCCATGAGAAAGTCTCATACCAAGCGGGAGCTTTAAAATTCTCATCCTTTTCCTTTGTAAAATTCAGATGGAAATATCCTTTTTATTATGTGCTTCAGTATATTAGAACTTTAACATGGTCCTAAAGTTTATTTTATTCTTTAGTGATCTTAGAAATGACTGAGTTTTCCTAACTCTATGACATTTAGTCCCTAAAAATTCAGAGACTAGACTGCTCAAGTAAATTCGATTTTTGAGATTAAAACAAGTTATATGCAGCAATATTTTCCCCCATTTATGAGAAAAATTATACGTTGGTACATTTTAGCAAATAAATGTCTTATAGGACAACCACAGCTACCTTTAAAAAATATTATGCTTCCTTGAACAAAGAAAACAAAATGTAATATACCACATTGGGTAACCAAGCAAATTTTCCTTTGCCCAAATTTCCTTTTTCTTTTTTGGACCATACACAAATCTTACCTTTGGGAAAAAACATCTCGGTAAGGACTGCCATGTTGCAATGCAATTCCATATCCCCGATCAGCAACGGTGTTACCAATGGTGTAAAAGGAACAGTCTGGATCATTGATAGCCACATATTCCAGCACAGCTGCATCCCACACAAAAGCATAATTTCCATATTTTACCTGTGAAAATATGGGGGGGGGGGAAGAAAAATAGGATTTAAGTTTGGCGTTTTAAGCTATGTAGACAGGATAAAAATATTACATTGGAATATCATAAATTATGCAAAAAATAATAGGACATACATGTCTAAGTAAACTCATATTCTGAATGAGAATTTTTGGTTAATTTATAGCTCTTTTCTCCTAGAAATGGAATAAAGGTAGAATGTTAACTGGATGTTAACTATGCTTATAGTAAAGTGACTCCCCGAGTGGTAAATGCCATTTGCACTGGAAGAACAAATGTATGAAAGATAGCCATGTCTTTGAGCTTTTGAGTGCACTGATTTTGGTAACTGGGATTATCTCTTTGGGGGACCCTGAAATCTATGCTTCTGGAATTGTTGTAAGAGACAATGACTCTCTTGGGTCATTAGGCCCCTATTCCAGACAGGCTCTGCACACCCAGTATGGGATCATCCTCTTGCTTGTGACCTATATTTTAAATAAATACTCACAACTCATAATGAAGAGAAATGACTAACACTGCCATGCTGACGAGCTGTATTTCCTGTCTGAAGTCCTTCTGAGTTAATCTCTTGCCAAGTATGGTCTATGAATATTTTACAGTTGGGCTTATAAGAAACTCCCCTGGTGGCATTGCTATAGGAAAAAAATAATTCTACAGCTTTCTCTATCATCATTTAGGGAACATAACTTCATTCTGGCATCTATTTTTTCCCTCTTGGTAATCATTCATATCCTATCATGTAAATTTACTGAAAGATAATTATCTTAAACATCTTAATAAAGTTAATCTAGAAGGTAAAAAATAAAAATAGAATTTAATGAATTCACAAAATAAATATAACTAATAATTAGCTCCAAAGGTCAGTTTGTTATATTAAAAGGATAACATTGCATTATTAAACAAGGAAAAGCAACACTAGTTCAGCATTTGGAAGGTTACTAGGATAGGATATCTTATGAATGAAGTTTTATAAAAATTTTCCATGATCTTTCAACAGACATCTGAAAGACTTTTGACAACATTAAAAGCATTTATCTATCTATTGGTAAACCAGGAAGGAAAAGGATTCTTCTTTAGTGAGATATAGAATACTTCAAACAAGCAGCAAACCTATTAGAAGCTGAAACTCTGATGGTATTACCATTAAAGTCAAGAAAATAATGCCTACTATTACCTCAAAACTTAATATTATTGTGGTAATTTTAGCCTATGCAATAAATCAGAAAACAAAAATGTGGTTTCAATCTAGTAGGAAAAAAATCTTATTGGGTAGAGACAAAATTATCATTATTTGATGACATATTTAAGAAGTCCACAAGAATCAACTAAGCAAGTATTTGAAAAAGGCTGAGATTTCAATACATAAATTGGCTATAAATGAATACATACAAATATTATGCTGCTCTATGAATTCATCAATAAAAGGTGACAAATAACTTGAGAAAATACACATTTACACTAAATACAAATACCTAGTAAGAAATTTAAACATGAGTGAATAAGGACTATGAAAACAGAGCAACATCTGAGAAAATACTTGAAATCACTTCTGAATAAAACGCAGCATACTCCTAAAAGGGCAGATGCACAATTATAAAAGAAATGGCAGTTTTCCTCAGATTATTTGATGCTGAATACAATTTTAGATAAAGCCTAAAGAACGTTTTAGGACTTATTAATATCTTTATAAATTTAATTAGAAGAAAACATAAATATCAAAGAAATTCTGAAAATCAAAAATTATTGGAAATGTAGAATACCAAGTAGAGAGATATTATAAAGCCTTAGAGTAAAACAGCACATAATTTGAGAATAAAAAAATACATAGAACAGAAAAAAGCAAACTTTTTATAAAAGTATATTAATTTCATATATAAACTGTATTATAAAGACTATGTTCAAATTGGTATGGCAGATATGAAAAATTTAAAAAACGAGATTGAAATTGGTGATTATGTAAAAAAGGTCAATATTAGAGTCACACTATGCAAAACAAATTCATATACTATAATGAATGAAATACAGCGAATAGAAGAGTCCAAGTTAAAAAATAAAAAGAGTGAAACCAGAAGAACATGTTAAGACTGTATTTTTCTGACAGTGGAAAAAGAAAGAGATAACTAAACATAAAAGTGAAGGAAGAAAATATAAAAGAAATATTTGATATATTTAACTGCTGTTTTTTAAATATATTTGCTTTTTCAATAAAAAGTTTTACATGAAATAATGAATGGCCTAAAACTTTCAAACTCATTTGGTGTACTCAACGGATACTTAGCATCTTTTGTTGAGTGTGAACCCCAACTAGACCATGAGGTATTTGAAACAGAGATTAAAGTCCTGCTGAAGAAACCATTCAAAGCAAGTACTATTATGGAATGTCTGCTGTACATTAGGCACTATGTGAAGAACTATAGGTCAGTACTTTTCAGATATGAGGCTAAGACCACCACTGTCATAATTACTAGGGATTCTGGTGTGAGAAATACAGATCCAAGATCCAATAGCAAATCTAGTGCATTGAAAATGTTTGGTCTTTAAGACATAGAAGTGTGCATTTTAGCAATCTTGACAGTTTATTCATACCATTTTTGAATACTACTGTTATAGGTGATAAGAAAGAATAATATAGCAAGGAACAATTTTATAAACATGAGCATAATAAAATTATAAACACTGACAGATTCCTGGAGTGCTGATGGTGGGAGAGAAGGAAATGCTTGTTGAGGTTTCCTTTGCATCAATAACTCACCAGCTCAGAGTCTTCTCTGACCCTTTGCACTGGACATCAACTCTCACATCTGCTTTTCAGCATCCTAGGTCTAAAGCTACAGCAATACAGGAGTGACCTTGAATCTTCCTCTAGCAACCTACTGTGATTTTTGCAATTCTCTTCTGTTTCAAACTGCCACTCTGGCCTCCTGGAAGCTCCTGCAGCTTCTTTACAATCCTCCAGGGACCTCTGAAGTTGGGGACATAGTACTTTGCTCTTAGAAAAGAGTTTTAGCATTATTGTTACTGCTTTGTGAACTGCACAGCTCTATTTAAATGTATGCTAACATTATCATTGATATTATATATGTTATTTTTTACAACGTAACATTACGAAGCATTATGAATGAATTTTTTAAAAGAGGGCATTAAAACAGCATGATTATAGCCTGTAGCAATGCCAATGAAATGTTACCTAGCAAGCCAAAGTACTTCAGCTTTTACAAACGTCCCTGGCCTTTTTCATCAACTAAAACATGCAATCGCGGTCCTTTTGATGATTTTTAGCCATTTGATTAAAACTATCTAGAAAATATTCATCAGTAAGTTTAAAGTTACTTTTTTAAGACAATAAGAGTTGAGGGTTTGGCCTAAAAAATTTTAATCCATCTGACTAGGTGATAGATGTTTCTCCGAATTTTTTCAACAAGCCCTGTTCTTGGGATCATGTTTGGATAGGCAGCTGAATTGGGTAGCATCGACTTATTTACGAGTGGATTCTGTGCCTGCAGAGTGCTTCATATGAGGCTAATCAGGGGCAAAAGTGAGTATGGGTGCTTTGTGTCAACAGATTCCAGGCCCCATTGTGAGGAAGGAAACAAATCCAATGTTATCCATCTCTGGGCCCCAGACTAGAGATGTGTAGATGCTGTGGTGATTGAAGGGCATTGGTAGCTATTGGTGCTCAGCACCCATGGCTTCATCATAGTTCCTGAGATGCCAATAGCCCATGATGAAATTCTCACTTCTGAAATAACACTGGGAGTTGGGTTTTGTTCAATTCCGACATTATTTCCACAGAATTTCTTTTAAATTAAATTTATGCATGAATTCTAAGATCTTAAAGGTAAGTTTATAATGGATATAAAGGTGAGACGTGGGCCCCCGTCCTCAAGTCATTTACACTTAGTAGTAGAGATAAGTCAGGCAGTAAATTAGTCTATCATGAAGCATATTATGGTAAATGCTATAAGAACAGCTTCTGTTTAAAGTGGCTTCAAGAAATGGGAAATTAATTTCTATTGAGGGGAATTAGGACAGTCTGCTCAAATAATCTGGTAACTGAAAGCCCCAAATATTTAAGCTCCATATCTATAGTGCCTAACTGATTAAACACAGATACTCTTTGAAGACCATTTCTTGTTTGTGCATACTCCTCTTCTAACCTAATAGGTTTTTTTTTTCAATTTTCCATCTGTCAGGTGAAGAACTGTAAACAATCAATGCTATTCTCTCAAATATTTGCATTTCTTGCCAAGTAAAGTGAAGGATGGGAAAGTGGATTTCAAAACCTGCACGTGTGCTTCTCATCGTGTTATGGACTATGACATATTTCACTTCCTCTGTAGACTGCTCTTATCCTGTGTCCCCTGTTCCAACATCTCCATCATAAGTTAGTGCTGAAAGTACTCTTCTTTTTATTCATTAGGCAGCAGCCTCTCATAACTATAGAAGCTCACGCCACAAATAAATAGACTTATCACTATGCATTATTCTACCAACCTTGGTCTGAATTGGTAGACCCAAATTCATTCTCACATGAATCTTTACTAAATTCCTTGAAAGCTCACTTTAAAATATAAAGCTACAGAGAGACAGCAATGATGATCTTTTCTTATTAAATAAATTCAGTAAGAACAATTATGGAAAGATGGCATTTAAACCAAAAGGATAAGAAGATTTTCCCTTGTTGAAGAAGAAATATACTGCCTCTCCTGTATTTCTTCCTTATGATAATAGATGACATTTACAAAGCATTTTTAACTCTCAAAAATGCCTTTTTCACATAATTTTCTTTGTTCTTTACAGCAACACGAGGCAGCTGATATTATGACACCTAATTCACAGATAGGGTAA
This sequence comes from Glis glis, assembly GCA_004027185.1. Taxonomy (NCBI): domain Eukaryota; kingdom Metazoa; phylum Chordata; class Mammalia; order Rodentia; family Gliridae; genus Glis; species Glis glis. Next base: position 17,069 of record PVJS01034850.1, read on the forward strand.
TAGAACTTGCTTAAGTGATAACAACCATTAGTGATAGATGTGGAACTTAAGCCCCAGGCCATCCCCTATGCTCTTTTCAGTATATTAAAGATAAATGTCTGGGATACATTGTCCATAGGATGGCAAAAATATGTGAGATACAGTCTTTGCCTTTAAGGCATAGCCCATGTAGTGTAGAAATAACATTTATGTAAATAAACATAATGCACTGTACTATATGTCAAGAAGCGTAAAAAAAGGAATGCAACTTCCTTAATGCTATGTGATCACACCATTAAGATAAAAGAATTGAACTTTTAAAAAGAAAGGTTGGCTATTTGTCAAAACCATTGGAATGAATGAATATTTGGTTTATGAGTGGGGACCCCTGAGGCTTGTTGATTTTGTGACCCTTGCTGTCAAAGCCTTCCTGATACTCAAGATTGAAACTGAAGCAGAATTTTTAAAAAATTAACATAAAGTCTGAAGAATGCTAATCTCTTGTTCTTGCTCACCAAAATAAAAATTAACAGGTCTGAGAATATGTGAGAGAATTAAATTCAAACCTCTTATGTTAAGCTGCTAACTTCTTTACAGTTCTAACTAATGGCCAGTGGGGGGGTAATGTGATTGTGAATTACAGGCACAGAGAGTTATGATTAACCCAGAATCGATCTATAGCGGTCCTTAGAATTCATTGCCACATAAGTCCTTAAGATGAGATGGCTTTAATATTTATGACATGTGGTCCTAGGTGGTGGCCTCTTCCATTTTGGGCAAATTAATAATTTAGCAGCATTCATCAATTCTTCTGAACTTATGCAGCACAATAAATCATGATCAAGAAAAAAGGTAAGTAGTTAAGACTGACTTTTAAAATATATATGGTTTTGTTTACTGCTGCCTCAATTGTTGACCTTCCATATTTTATATACTTTATGTGGAAATCTGAATTTATGCTCTGAGATAGTCATCATAGGTCACAAATTCCCACAAAGGAGGTATGGATATGTTTAATATAATATCAACTTTTTGAAAAATATCTTTTTTAACTTTTTTTTGCAGTACCGGGGATTGAACCCAGGGGCATTCTATCTCCATGCTACACCCCCGGCCCTATTTTTTTATACTTTATTTTGAAACCGGGTCTCACGAAGTTGCGGAGGGCCTCACTAGGTAGAGAGAGAGAGAGAGAGAGAGAGAGAGAGAGAGAGAGCTGAGGCTGGCCGTGAACCCGGATCCTCCGGTCTCCGCCTCCCAAAGTACTGGGATTACAAGCGTGCGCCACTGTGCGCCACCACACCTGGTGAGCTTTTTTAACTTAGAAAAGAAGTAGGGTAGGTATCCCTACCTCTATATCTTATTTCTTGCCTGTCTATTTTGAAGCTATTGGAATACTAAATATTTTTTAGTTTTCTTAAAGGATTATTCAGTAATATAGAAAACTGAACACAGCTTCCTTCCCTTCCACTGACTATTTTCTCTTGGAAAAATTGGTTGCTAGAACTTACCACCAAAAAAAAATAACCCAATCAATAAGTAGGCAAATGAATTTAAACAGGTACTTCTCAAAAGAAGACATACAAGCCGGGCGTGGTGGCACATGCTTGTAATCCCAGTACTTGGGAGGCTGAGACAGGAGGATCGCAGGTTCGTGGCCAACCTCAGCAATTAGTGAGACTCATCAACCTAGCGAGACCCTGTTTCAAAGTAAAAAATAAAATAGGGCTGGGGGTGTAGGTTGGAGGTAGAATGCCCCTGGGCTCAATCTCCAGTACCAGAAAAAATAAATAAGATTCAAAATAAGTCTTAAAAAAATACATACAAATGCCAACGAATATATGAAAAAATGTTCAACATCTTTAGTAATCAGGGAAATGCAAATCAAAACTAGACTGAAATTTTATCTTCACTCCAGTTAGAATGGCAATCATCAAGAATACAAAAAATAATAAATGTTGGTGAGGATAGGGAAGATTAGGATGTTGGTGGAGTTGTAAATTAGTATAACCACTATGGAAATCTGTATGGAGGTTCCTTAAAAAACTAGAATGGAACCACTGTGTGACCCAGCTATACCACTCCTCCATATGTTCCCCAAAGTATTAAAGTCATCATACTATAGTGATACATGCATACTCATGCTTATAGTATCAATCTGCAATAGCCAAATATGGAACCAGCATAGGTGTCTTTCAACAGATGAATACATAAAGAAAATGTGATCTATATACACAATGGAATTTCATTCAGCCATAAAGAAAAACAAAATTATGTTATTTGCAGGAAAATGGATGAAACTGGAGAGCATTATATTCAGCGAAATAAGCCAAACTCAGAAAGTCATGGGTTATATGTTTTTTCTTGTATATGGAAGTTAGAGAGAAAAGAGGAAAGGGGGGACAATCTGATGAAAATAGAAGGGATACCAGTAGAAAAGAGTAAGGAGACCAGGGGGAGGGAGGAGGAAAGGGAGAAGGGAGGTAGTGGGGGATGAAATGGACTAAATTATGTATGTGCATTACAAATATGTAACAATGAATTCCACCATTGTGTATAATTGTAACGTACCAGTAAAAACAAAGTAACCCCAATTTTCAGCCCCAAAATGAACAGATGAAGCTCAAGCAGAAAAGCAAAGGTGACAATTGTGTGGGTTTGCCTAGGATACCCCAGACATAGCACTGAAAACCCTGTGTCATGAGAAATCTTCTGGGAAGCCAAAAGTCCAGGTTTTTGGCCATAGGCACAGAAGGTTGGTGGGAAAGTACAAAACCCAGACCATGGCCCAAAAATAGAAGCTTCAATTAAGCAACTGTTTTTGCAGCAGATGGACATGGAATGGAGTATCTACCTTCCACAGTGGCTGTCACTGTTTTCCCCCTGACTGCTGATGTTGGCAACTGTGATTTGCTGTTTACAATAATGAATCGTCCATTGTTGCTTCTCTGTGAGTGCTGAGATGTGCAACTTAAGTGCATTGTAATCATGAGTGCTAATAGTCCTTGGCCTGATGATTGACTGTTTTCTTGGTATTGAGGTAATGTTAATTTAATGTTTAACATTGTGAATACTGTGATCATTTTTTCCTAAGACTTCAGATAAAGAAAATGAGAATCATTATAATACCAATGTCAGCATGACCCAGGCATCACTGGAAAAGAAGGCTAACTGACTATGTTATCTTATTACAGAGGAAAGGACACAAATAACTGGATTAAGGAGGTAGCTGACCCAAACAGCCTACTGCACAACACACAGAAAGGAATTTGGAATAGGGCAGGATGGAGCAGGAGATGTGAAAGTACATGCGGAGACTGACTCTCAACACTTTGGTGTGACTGGGAAGGACCTTTTAGGCCAACCAAGAAATCCAGAAATTATATATGTAGTATTAGATTTTTTTAAACAATAAAACATTTAAAAACAGATTTGCATGACAAAAGATACTATTTAAAAAAGTCGACAGATTGGTAAACTTGGGAAAAATTGAAACACAAGTGATGAAGAGTGAATATAAATATAGGCACTTCTTCATTTAACTAGAAAAGAGGACACAAAAGAAAGACAGATAAAACATCTGAAGAGGCAACTCAAAGTGGAACAAGTCCAACAACCTCAGGAAACATACCAAACTCAGGAGTTGTTAGGTGAGTATAAAATAAAATAACAGTGGGCTACTGCTTTATATTTATTAGTCTGACAGCATTTTACTTCTATTGCTGGTGGGGATGCAGGGAAAAGTATATCCTCACACATTATTAGTGGAAGTTGGAAAAGGTTATAGCTTTTATCAAAAGCCACATCTATGCAAATTAAAAAAATATATAGGTGATTTTTGGCCCAGCAATTCCATTCCAAGGATGGTATTCTAGAGAAATCAAAATTTCAGATTAATGTACAAAAATACCCAGTGTGTCAGTTTATTGTGGTACCAAATTGGAAATAGTAGTAATGATCATCAATCATAAAATAATGATGCATTCCTGCCATGAAACATTATGGAATCTTTAAAATGAGTCTGTTAGAGCTATACAAGGTGCCATGGAAGGATTTCTATGATGCATTAGCAGAATCAGAAAAAGCAAAGCACAGAGATTATTTATAATATAATCCTATTTTTAAAAGCAATACTGGCCAGGCGTGGTGGCGCATGCTTGTAATCCCAGTACTGTGGGAGGCGGAGACCGGAGGATCCGGGTTCGCGGCCAGCCTCAGCTCTCTCTCTCTCTCTCTCTCTCTCCCTCTCTCTCTCTCTCTCTCTCTCTCTCTCTCTCTCCTTAGTG